>JAJJWX010000154.1:0-24255 GCA_023529315.1 Papaver bracteatum
CTTCCTCTCTTTCCCTTTCTTCTTTCACAAAAAAATGAGAAGGCTCGACTTCTTACTCTCCTGGATGTTTTTCCCTTGTTATAACAAAACAAGGCATCCACTATTTAGCTCCCCCACTGGCTAAGGGGCATGCACCATTTGTTGGACCATATGTTGTGACAGGCCCAACAAGCCCATAGGTTTCTTAGGAATGCAAGCTTCTGACCCTCGGTATTGGTACTACTACTACCTCTTTACTTCTTTATTGTACGTAGCATGCTACAAATAACAAAACGAATTCATTGATTGATCGAAGGTTGTTAGATTCCAGATATGCGAGACGTGGATAGTAAGATACTGAGTTTAGTAGAACATCATAAAAAGAGCTAGTCATATATAATAGTCCCTCCGTATCAGGAAAATTGTTACTTTCACTTTTTCAATTTGACTTATTTTTAGGCTAAAATGAAAAAGTATAAGTAACATTTTTACTGAAACGGAGATAGTAATATAATATAAAACTAAAGTGGCTATCGGCCCACTTTTGGTAAGATTGGCTATTGGTTCTATTGTTTTTCCAATGGGCTTGCGGAACCAAATCTTCCAAAAATAGCAGCAATGACAATGACTCAATGAGTGCCTTTTTAAGTTCTCAATTGTTCCAACGGGCGCTAAGAACTGCTTTCAGTTTGAGGTGATTAACGATCGGTGACTGCTTGCTCAAGCATTCCCTTTGATGTTAAATGTTTGGAGAATTAATGACTCCATTGTGGTCTTATAGGCATACAGAGATTACTTCTACGATTATGATGGTCAGAGAGAATAAGAGAAAATAGAAACTCTTACTCTCTTCCTCTCGCCAGTCACAAGTGTGACTAACCTTATACTCTCTATATATAGTCTCACGGTCTCGCCATGCATGACTAGCCTAACACCAATTTACTCTCTATGTATATAAACGTAAATAAATTCCATTTTGATTACACCAATTTACTCTCTCTGTCTCATACTCTTTTCCCTTTCTCTAAAAAGGTTACACCAAAATCCTTTCTTTAAAACACAGAAAATTATCACGGCTGTCTTAAAAATTTTAGTCTCTAAATTCGATTTCAACTGAGGTGATGAGTACTGTATGGACGTAATTTTTGGGGTTTTAAAGATAAGTTAAGGGAAATTTGGTGTAAATTTTTGGTGGTGTTGTTATATTCAGTACCATAGGATGGCGTTTTCTGTCTTGTCGACATGAATATATATGTCAGCGTATCAGTGAAAACATCCAGGAGAGTATCTTTTTTTTCATTTAGTCGTGAAGAAAAGAAAGAAAGAAGAAGAAAGAGAGGAAGAAGAGAAAGAGAGTGAGGAGAAAATTAAGCCACTATTTTTAGTGAGATTGGTGTTATCTTGAAGAGAAGAAGAAAGGGTTCTTAGCTAAGGATCTATTGGTTGTTGTGGTGAAGATTGATTGATCAATTTCCACATCTCTTCAAAGGGGAAAAAATCTAGGGTTTGTTCAAACTCTAGTAGTAAGTATCTCAATCTCTTGCTATTGTCAAATTGATAGTGAATATTATCTATTTGGTGAATGAATTGTTGATCCATCCTTAGGGGTGAGTGTAATTAGGCAAATTGGTATCCAAGTGCTATATGCACTTTGAAGAATAGTGTATCCCAAAATTGGGAAAATTGTATCTAACACATTATTTGATTATAGTGGAAGATTTGGTCGTGGTTTTTTACCTTTCACCTTGGAGGGGTTTTTCCACGTAATTGCCGGTGTTGTGTGATTGCTTCTATATTGCGTAGTTGTTGTTATTTCCGCATTTGTATGTCATTGCTTGTGTAAGTTTCGTATTGCAGCAACTTGGTGGATGCATCACGTCGAGTAGCATGAGGAGAAAAAAATTGATAGAGGCACGTATATGATACGCTGTCCTAAAGACAATATTGTCTGATACTCCTCTAAATAGAGAGATGATATAGCTTCATTAGCGAGTTTCCTCCAGGATACAACTATCGTTAGCATTCCTTCTTGTAGCATACAATAGAACGCCCTAAAAACTTGGCAGTGAAAACAACTCTGTGAAATTACCTTGTTTCACACAAAAACTCATAGAGAAAAATGGAAGAAATAAAACTTGTTTTTCTCATTTTTCTCCTACTCTTTTTCCACCAAAAACAGAGGAGTTAATGTTAAGTTGTTTTTCTCTCAAAAACATGAAAACCAAAAACATGAAGGAATTCATTTTGTTTGTTCACTTTCTCTACTGCCCTCTACTGCTCAAAACTCCAGAGCTTATTAGACTTGGTATTTCCAACGTTGAAAAAAAAAAAATGAAAAGCAATCTCCTTCCTCGCAGCAACATGAAGTACTGTCAAACCCCCACGATCACATGTTGGATGAAATAATACTCCGGGCATGAATCGCACAGCTTCCCATACGAACTGGGTGTGCATATTAATTACGGTTATATTTAATGTTGTCTCAAAAACGGTAATGATCCCTTGTGTCACCATTTGAGGATATTGGTCAAAGTATTCGTTCTTTTTCATTTTTTTTTTTTTTTTTTTTCACTTTATCTCTTCTCTCTACTCTTGTTTTATAATTTGAAAACATCTTTTAGTAAAGACCAGTTACTCCCATGAAAGATTCTCTCGGGTGACAGAAAAAACAGGCGTGGTTAAAGAAATTGCTGCTTTTGTCAGGGATACCAAACAGTTTTTGCCAATAAGAAATTTTGGTAGGTACAGCTCGAGCAAAAACATGATGTATTTAGAAAAGAAGCATAGAGTTTAGAATCCAAGTAAGTAACAGAACAAACTTATTTGGTATCTGATCTCATTAGCTCAACTAATCATGACTATGGCTTTGTTAATTTATAATATTCTCAGCAAGATAACTTTAATTATTATATCCATTCGAAGGCAGTGGAAAAAATGGCAAATGGTGGTGATTGTCGGCCATATCCAACCAACGTCTCTCTGCCAATTTGCGGTCGTTTGACTATTGATTTTAATATTGATTCTTGTGCGATAATTTCAATAAAATAAATAGGGTCTAATGAACTGACACCCACACCCGGACCCGCGGTGGCGTGCGTGCTTCGGTGTTAAGCACCGCGCGTACGGGAACAAACAACCTTGCCATAGTGTAGGTCTTCCCCCCCTCACATAAAAGTGTGTACACCCAAAAGGTTATGCCCTTTAGGCAAAACCCATGGTATTTATGCCTAAAACTCTTATGATTTTAGTCTATGTGGAACTATTGTTTTATCTATTCAAATGAAAAAACAAATAGAGGGCAATAGGTGTAGGGATCAAATCAAGGTCCAAGTTATTCAAAACCCCGTTTTTTCTAACAATCCCCCACATGAATGATAAAACATATCGGAAAAACACAAGAAAATCGAAGACATCAAAATTAGGCTAAGGTGTCCCAAAGATTGAACCTTAACGTAGTGAGAGGTTACCGGAACTGCTAGTTGTAACGGTGAACACAATGTCTTGAACCGCCAACATTGAATGCAATTCAGAAATAACAGCCACACTTGATGCCTCAACCAAAAGCTGCCAAGCTCTTGTCGTTGTGCCCGTTTTGGCCGTGGGCTTAAATCCCGGACTTAATGAATGTCTCTAGAGAATCAGCTCAGATTCTCATAGGAAGCGACCCCACTTCCAACATCCACATAGGTGAGTCCATAATGAGTGTCCCGCCACACCCCGCATTAAACTAAGCCATGGAACTCATTAAGATCTCAACAGATCATCCTAAATCATGCATGAAGCACTATTACGTGGTTACACCATAGGGAGGGACAAACATAATGCTTTCTCGATATCACCATAAATTAGTTGTCTCATTGAACCTTGATCTTGGAGCTCCATTCACAAGGTTTAATATCCTTCATGGTGATTTATTTTTAAGAGCTTAAGTCCCATCCCCTTCAATGTAGAGATAATTGTCTTTCTTTATAAACCTTTCGTCAAAGGAACTGCAATATTATCCTTGGACCTTACAAAGTCAAGAGAGATAATACCAGTAGAAAGTAGTTGCTTCACTATCTCGTGCTTTCTCTGAAGCTATAGACTCTGACTCCATAGTGGATCGATCTATACTTGTTTGTTTGTATATATTTCATGACACAGACGCACCTCCAAGTGTGAAGATGTACCCACTAGTGGATTTTGACTCATCTGAGTCCTACATCCAGTTAGCATCACAACACCCTTCTGTCGCATCAAGAATCTTCTCAAAACATAAGAAAAAGTCTGAAGTGCCTCTCGAATAGTGCAAAACTATGTTGAGAGAAATCATGTGATCTTTCTCAGGGTTGCAAGTGTATATACCTGTTCAAACTACTCACAATGTAAGAAATACCAAGTCTTATACAATTAATCAATTACATAAGACTGTTGATTACTCAAAAAATACTCAAAAGTGGAGAAACATCATCACCCTTGTTCTCACAATTTGAGAAACACCGTCACAAGGAGTAAAAGCAAGTTTAGCCTGATCGTGATTAAATTTCTTTAATATGGTTTCAGCAAAATAAAATTGACTAAGACTATATTCATCAGACGCGTCTCTGACCTTTAGCCCTAAGATTACATCAATAGGGTCTAAGTCTTATATGTCAAAGTTCTCATTCAACATGCTTTTAGTGGTATTAATAAAAACAATGTTACTATCTAAAATGAGCATCTCATCAACATGCAGGAATACAGTAACATAACCATCATCCTCAGATTTAATGTAAACACATTTATCTGATTTATTAATCTTAAACCACTAGCTATCATCACATGATCAAATTTTCATGCCTCTGATTAGGGGCTTGTTTCATACCATACAGAAATTTAATCAATTTGCACGCCTTGTTCTCACAACAAAACCTTTAGGTTGGTACTTATCAATTTCTACATTCAATTCACCATTTAAAATTGCAGTCTTAACATCCATCTGATGTATATATTCAAATCATGAATAAAAGCAATAATAATCATCATCCTAACAGAAGTGATTCTAGTGACTGGTGAAAAAGTGTCAAAGAAATTTATTCCTTAATCTTTGGTTATAACCCATAACCATACTAGTATTTCTCTACAATTTCATTTGTACCAAGGTTTCCTTTTAAAGACTATTTGTGTAACACCCCGTATTCTTAGCATGGTGCATGCTGAAAGATGCGCCATGGCCTGAGATGAAGCTTCATCCAAAGCTTCCATTGGTTGGTAAGAGGTAGATTGGCTTAAGGCCAATACCGCGCCAAAAATGGCGCATTATGCTCGGAATTTGTCCAAGAGCCAATTCTCGTGTCAAAGGATGCATTTGGCCAAGGGACAATATTGGGTGCTAGGTAAGGCACATCGCGTACGCATATTGGCTTTAGCCAATATGACATTAGTTGGAAGTTATATTGGCCAAGAGCCAATCTTGCACCAAGGGTGATTCAGGCCAATTGGGTAGATTTCCTTAAGAATGTACAACTATCACAGCTAGACATTGGTGTGGCATATGGGCCAAAGTCGGATATATAGCCATCATGGCCCTTCATCGGGTTTGGCTCGGGAAATGTTCAGCCATCGTGGCCGAGCACAGGAACTGGAATGTGAGCCATAACTGAATGTACATCCATCTTGGCCAGTTATTCAGTAAAATTCATGGCAACGGCCATGCATAGTAAAACGGGGAGTTGATGAAGGATTTTATCCCCTCTAATCAGAGTTCTAAAAATGTCAAATAAACATATATAGGGAAGGGTGGTTGGTTGAAGGTGCATATGCGGATTATGCACCAAGTAAGCTTCATAGCTTAGCCGGAAGAGTATAAATGATGCATAAGGCTCATTTATAGTTGCGTAGCCTTACGAATGGACCATATGATGCTAAGGCATCACTATTCCATTCCACGGACTCGATGATGCATCACTTGGATGTATTTGACGGAACGTCCTATACGGACTAGGCCATTACCACTATTGCTTGGACACGGCCTATCAAACGAGTTGGAATAAGTTTCTTGTCCCTTCGAGGATGAACTACGGTCTGTGTTTGATTCCTTTATAGTAGGGAAGGATACGTAGGCGTCCACAATGAGTTGCAGCATTGTCAGTCCAGCACGTTGGCCCCTCATATCATCTAAGCTCGGTAGCTCGACGCAAGAGATGATTGTCGCCAGACTTGATGAGGCTAAGTTGCATGACAGTAAGTGGATGCCCATACTTCCTATCAAGTTATAAAGAGTTGGTAAGCGAGGTAACGTAGGAAAGGGCAAGGGCTTGGTGCGGCCTATGCATAAGTCCACGGCTTATGCCTTAAGTCTGGACAAGACCCGATGGTATGAAGGTGGCTCAGCTAGCTAGGAAATTCAGTGATGAATTCCCTACGCTGAGGCAAAGCCAAAGAAGCATGCGAAGTTCACTGGCATTGGGCTTATGGCCTTAAACCGTTTTGCGGAACAAGGGTGAGTTGGAAAGGTGTGGAAGTTAAGTTAGCAGCGTTATGCTCCATGAGCATTCTCGCAAGGGCATATGAGCGTGAATTTTCCTGGTGATGAGGCCCGGATCGTAGCATCATCATGGCGCACCGGGAGAGCTACGGCATGCGGGGCGACGCGCCAAAGGCGTAATTTTCCGGTCTGTCACAATTCGGAAGAACATATAACTTCCTTGTGGGTTCAGTGTCCAAAATCTACCATAAAGGTCACATAGTCGAGGCTAAAACTTATCTAAGTTCTAACTCTCTTACTTCTACTATGTCCAGTCTCAACATCTTGATACGGGGTTGACTAGTCGAAGGAATATCTAAGAGACCGTCATGGACCTTTTTCGATTCCAATCCTCAAAGGAATTATATGATCAGAAAACAAAAGCATCTCTACATTGCACAAGAGTGTTTATACCAATGTTATCATTGTCAAATATTATGACCATTAACCTATATGCACTAGCATGCTTAGGATATATTAGGAATACAAAATCCATAATCTTAGGTCAAATTTTTGATTTGCTTGGGAGGCGAAATAGCCAATATACCCACCACATTTTTAGGTATACAGGTCAAGAACACAAAAATAGGTTATGCACCTTGCACAATCTTCTTGAGAGATTAAAATAAATATTTTTATTTTACACCCCCACAATTATCAGGATTTTTCAACATGCTGTGATATTGTGTCATTTAACACACGCCGCATACTCAAATTATGATTTATCATATTCATGTATTCATTATCAATTAATAGCATACAAGTTTCACTTTATCTATTAATTCCTCATGTTCTCTTATGTTAACAGTTCAAAGCACTATATGAACTAATTTCCAAATATTATATCTCATAGTAAGGTAGATAACAATTGGAAATTATATTTAAAGCATAACGCACATGTGGAGAACGAAAGTTTCCATACCTGAAACCATTCTACCTATTTTCCTTCAACTGTTTTTGATAGTTGAGTTTCTCAAAGAAATGCTTTCATACCTTGGTTCTTTTGGTAGAAGACTCACACACTTCTTCTGGAGCACGCATTTTAACACTCCCAACATTAACCAATCTTCTTATTGGATCAAGTAATTGTACCTCAACATTAGATTTGTGCAATCATTAGTAGGTCACAAAAGATTGGGAATTGAAAACCATTTTCTTGTGGATTCACAAATCAATTTAAGCACACAAACTTCTTGTTGCATCCAATGTAGCCAATATCGGATTTCGGTGAATATCGGTCGAGTACCGAGACACGATATTTCGGTGAATACCGGTGAAATATCGGCCAATACCGACGAAATACCGCCCAATACCAGCAATATCGGCATCTCGGTGAAACACCGAAACCGATATTATCGGCGATATCTCGGCCATTTCGGCCGAGATTAACTACATTGGTTGCATCACATTTGTTTACCAAACATGTGATTTAAGTAAATTGATGTTACACAAACATATATAATCCAAGTGATTTTGAACATAAACAAAATTCATATAGAACTGATCAAAATCATATTATTCCTTGACAAAGTAATACAAATTTACCTCTATAAATGATTATTGCTCTCTTGTCATAGGAATCAGTTGCTAGCTACATGCTTAAGTTATCATGAGAATTAAATTTCAACTAAATATCCTCTAAGTAATCATTACTACAGGTTCCCATGATATTCCCAAAGTGATAGCACATCACTAATCAAATGTTGCTAGACATAATCAACAGATTACACACATTTCACGTTTTTCTGGACAGACATGCACAACAATTTTCCAAATACCTTATCTCTCAAAAAGCATATCCAAATTAGATAAATAAAAAAAGGGTTTAAAGATAAGATCCAGAACTAAATATCTTATTTAGATCAACATTTCCAAAAACTCATAGTTATGTCAGAAAAAATAATTTTTCAGCGAGGTTTTTCCTGCCCGTCAGAAGTTTATAACAATTTTATAAAAAACTTAAAAAATACTTTTACAACTCCAAAAATCATGAAATTTGGTGGAGTTAACAACAAACATGTATATTATATTGTGTTAAAAGTATTCAGCAAATTGCATCCTGGGTTAAGAGATAAACCCAAAAATCTACAGCTCATCAAGATTTTAATTTTGTTTTTTCACTTTAAAAAAATATGAACATCTTTATTTTTCCAAAATTAATATGAACACCATTCATTCAATTTTTGATTATGTAAATGCCTTATGAAACTTTCCACTAAACTTAGTAGTTTGATTTGTCAACAATATTTTTCTTTATTATTGTTACAAAAATTAAACTAGCACATATTGTCTTTAGATTGTTGGGTTAGTAACAACAATAATGAAAATAAATTGAATAAACACAAATAATACTTAGCTTGATCTGCAGCAACTTAGTGGATGCATCACGTCGAGTAGCATGAGGAGCAAAAAATTGATAGAGGCACGTATATGATACGCTGTCCTAAAGAAAATATCGCCTGCTACTCCTCTAAATAGAGAGATGCTATAGCTTCATTAGCATTCCTTCTTGTACCATACGAGGGAACGCCCTAAGAACTTGGCAGTGAAAACAACTCCGTGAAATTACCTTGTTTCACAAAAAAACTCATAGAGAAAAATGGACGAAATAAAACTTGTTTTTCTCATTTTTCTCTCCTACTCTTTTTCCACCAAAAACAAAGGAGTTAATGTTAAGTTGTTTTTCTCTCAAAAACATGAAGGAGTTCATTTTATTTGTTCACTTTATCTACTGCTCTCTACTACTCAAAACCCCAGAGCTTATTAGACTTGGTATTTCCAACGTTGAAAAAAGAAAAGAAAAGCAATCTCCTTCCTCCAGCAACATGAAGTACTGTCAAACCCCCACGATCACATGTTGGATGAAATAATACTTCCGGCATGAATCACACAGCTTCCCATACGAACTGGGTGTGCATATTAATTACGGTTATATTTAATGCTG
This sequence comes from Papaver bracteatum, assembly GCA_023529315.1. Lineage (NCBI taxonomy): Eukaryota > Viridiplantae > Streptophyta > Magnoliopsida > Ranunculales > Papaveraceae > Papaver > Papaver bracteatum. The sequence continues at coordinate 9,408 of JAJJWX010000154.1, forward strand.
TCTCAAAAACAGTAATGATCCCTTGTGTAACCACTTGAGGATATTGGTCAAAGTATTCGTTCTTTTTCTTTGCATAACACGTAATTTTAGTATTCATTCAAAATAGTTTTAATATATCCTTACATTGCGGGCAAATGACCAACAAGATTCGTCGCAAGCCCTTTTTGAATTGCAAATCCTATTCTTTTAAATTAAACTCTCTTGAACTGGGGTCATGACATTACAGTACATGACTTTCTGGACTCTTTTGTAGATTCCAACCGCCTCAGAAGCCAAGAAACCAAAAGTATCAAAAGCAAAGGGTATAAAAGTGTGCACATTATCAATACATGCTTTCTCATGCTTCACTATCTTACCCGAGGCAGCTCTCAGCGCTGCTTGGCTGACAGTAAAAGTACCATGTCCAATGCCTACTAACGGAGAACCTGTAAGGTCAACACATGCGTGTTTTCCATTAGTCCATCCAAAGATAAGTAAAGACCCGTTACTCCCATGAAAGAATATCTCGGGTGACAGAAAAAACAGGCGTGGTTAAAGCAATTGCTGCTTTTGTCAGAGATACAAAACAGTTTTTGCCAATAATAAATTTTGGTAGGTACAACTCGAGCAAAAACATGATAATGATGTATTTAGAAAAGAAGCATAGAGTTTAGAATCCAAGTTTCACTTAGCCAAAAGTAGAAAACCATGGTGAAAGTAACAGAACAAAATTATTTGGTATCTAATCTCATTAGCTCAACTAATCACGACTATGGCTTTGTTAATTTATAATATTCTCAGTCTGATAACTTTAATTATTATATCCATTCGTAGGCAGTGGAAAGAACGGCAAATGGTGGTGATTGTCGGCCATATTGATTCTTGTGCGTTAATTTCAATAAAATAAATAGGGTCTAATGAACCCACACTCATACCCACACCCGGACCCGCTGCAGCGTGCTTTTGTGCGAAGCACCCTACGTACGAGAAAGACAATATTGACATAGTCTAGATCTTCCCCCTCACATAAAAGTGTGTATACCCAAAAGGCCATGCCCTTTAGGTAAAACCCATGGTATTTATGACTAAAACTCTTGTGATTTTAGTCTATGTGGAATTATTGTTTTATCTATTCAAATGAAAAAAACAAATAGAGGGCAATAGGCCTAGGGATCAAATCATGATCCAAGTTATTCAGAACACCGTTTTTTCTAACACAAAAATCATAATTTGTATTGGTATACCTTAGACTGCAAACTCAAATCACCTCTAAACCATTGATGAATCCCATGAGCTCGTTTGAAAGTCGGTGATGGACTGCGATTGATAGTCAGACAAGCTGAGGGAATTAACTGCAGTTCTTCTTGATATTCCCATCCCATTGCATTCATGAATAATCCCGTCAATGAATTTTGCGTCGCCAACCTCTCGATTCCTCCAGCTCCGAAACTTTCCATGTTTTCTCGATGCTCGAAATAACCAATGTACTCGCAACAGATATGATCAGCCGGATTCACAAACAAATTCGGAACCCAAGTTGATAGGACAGCAAAAGGATCTTCTGACGGTTGTCTCTCTTGGTTGTTACCCTTCATGGCAAATGCGAGTCCCGCTGTAATCACGCTGCTAGCAATACGGAACCCATGCCTGACTTTCTTATCTTTGATCCTTTCGATTGGAGCCGAAATGAATGGTGGATTAAACAGATACGATTCAATAAAATCACCGGTTTTCGCCATGTTTTTTCCTGCCAGCATTGCAATGGAAGAACCCATGGAATGTCCTGTCAACCAAATATTACTAGCTCCACTTAGAGACACCATGTTTCTGACAGCTCGCATTGCATTTTCAAAACGAGGCGTTTGGTGAAGTCCATTTTGGATAAGGTGCAGGTCTAACCTCAGATCCTGCGACACAGAATCTCGTTCAGCCATAGTTCCCCTAAAAGCAATCACATGATGTGGATTTTCCGCCGAATAACAGTTGTTAGCCCCTGGTTCAAATTCATATATTGCACCAAAGATAGAAGAATCAACATCATCCACAAGCGTGCCCAGTAACTGAAAATCGAAGAATTCCCACCACGGCGGTGCAAGAGCTTGCCGTTTTTCTTGACGGTCATGCTCCAAAACATAGACACCCTGAACTAAGCAAGCGGCTATTGATCTTCGGTGGTGTACATTTCCCCTACATCACACAACACAAATTCCTTTATCAGCATTCACTTTTAGTGCAATGTAGAACAAGTTAGACACAGTCTCTATAATGTTCAAAGTACCCGAAAGCTTGAGCTAATTTCATTGATATTACAAATTTACAACCACAACTTAGAAAAATACTCGACTGTTTTTGTTTCGTGTTTTATGCCCAAAATGAAGTATGGATCGGGGATCCTAACAGAAAAATCAATAGAAATTCAAAATAGAAATAAGTATGTAAAGAACAAATGATCGGTGTCTTACCAATCAACTGTAGTTAGGTGTAAAGGTCCTGAACGGCTGAAATCATCCCTCTCCGATGCATTCTCCATCTGAAAACCTACAAAATCGAATGCAACATATTACTTACCATTAATAAGAAATTCACATCGAAACAGACAGAAAAACAAAAGAATCAAAAACCAGAAACAAATAGATCGTGTCAATCATTTGTACTGCAACTTGATCCCTAATTAAAAACAGGTGTCCTGTAAGGACTAAAGAATTCAATGAAGAATGTTGAAATGTACCTCGGCGAAGCGGAGATCTACTCTGATGAAGATGAAATACTGAAGAAGTCTTAGGATTTTGATTTCGGGGAGGAAGAGTGTTACTGAAATCTCTCTTCTCTCTTCGTCCCCTAATTGATTGTACATTTTGTGAAGAAACGAATTTTTACAGTTAAAAGTCGTTGAGCTGTAATCTACTAAGGTATAACATAAGATAATGATATTAAATTACGACTCATGTTACAGCCGTTCACGTGTCTATTGCATTTATAAATAACTAAAAGTGGGGGCGTCCGCCCCTGAAGATGGTGCTCCTCTCGGCCGGATTAATGGATTATCCGGTAGTTGCACTACTTTATTGACAGTGGGAATTTACTACAAATTGAATATATCTATTCTCCCTCCCGTAAATTTAAGGTGCTAACGAAGCTCGAATTATTATACTTGAACTTTACAAAATGTTGCATCTGATCAAGTGTGCCCCATATCTTATCGAAGGACCTACACCTATAAAATCTTACATGAAGTTGGGACAATATACCAGATCTCTTAGCTGTATATTGATGTTGATTTCGTCAAGTTATGTCACCCACCAACATGCATCAACTATCGACATTGAATTTATGAATATATTCCAAGCCAATACTTTACTTTTCTAAAGACAGATCTTAACCGACATTTTTCTCCAACTAGTTGTAATTACAAAGCTACAAGATCAAATACATACTACTAATAAACTTCACATACTTTGCTAAGTTGCACTGAAAAGTGAAAACTTAATTGAAGACTACACCTTTCTGCTCTTTTTATCCGGCAATTGACCCTTAGTGTGAACTTCATTTAACAACCTATCCGCAAACAGATTAAGCAAAGGACCACGACCATGATAAAAGATCAGACAACATTGGTGCTCTGAGCAAGCACTTGAGTGCATCCTTAGGAAAAAAAGATCCAAGAGCCTCCATTTTAAGCCTTAAATCAGACTTCAATCCAGTTGTTCCCGCCAGATCTGCCAAGATAGAAACACTGCCCAACCAAACTTCCAGAAGAGATTTCTTCCTCACATCTCCAGTAATGCTTCCATACATTTCATAAAGAAGTTGAGGGGAGTTTGCCTGTAAAAAATTTGACAAATTCACCACGACCTAGAGTGTCAAAGTCCTTGACTCAAATTTGCTCTGTCAACCATACCTCACAGTCGCATAACCTTGTTGAGCAAATATATGCTTCTTTCGTGCAATGATTCAAAATCCCACCAGCAGTCGAACCTGCAGAAATATTTCAGAAGATACATGAGGGTTCTTATTAAGCTTACAAACATAAAACTATATAATGAAACCCATATTACAAGCCAATTACTTAAGAAAGCAACGAATCAAGATACACAGAACAACAAAGATGCCCAAACAATGCAGAATGCTCCATCTTAAAAACAAAAAAGTTAACTTTTCTACTCATACACTTCAACCCAGAAACATAGGATCTAACAAAACAAATTAGTGTCCTCAATCGATCACATTACTCACAAAAACATTTAAGTATTTAATTTTAACAAAAGTGATGCATATTAAACGATTCCTTGGCCTCGAATTTACCCTGCACTACTTGATTGCATCTAACTAGTGGCCATAACAGCTCTTAAGCAGCTTACAAATCTCCTAAAGTTTCCTGTGTGCCATATCAGTGGGCAGCTGTCCTATACTTGGACAAGAATTCAAGAGAAAAGGAACAAGTAACCTCTGCTAATGAAAGCAGCCTAAATAATACTTCATTCATAATCTGATAACCCGATAACAGAGTATCCTTACAGCCTTACAGCATAAACACTCACAATAATCCTATCTCTCCCTAAGCAATTGACAGCTGTAACAACAGTGGTCTCTATTACTGATTCCTACATAACAGACTCTTTTACTAACACGACTACTACATAATCAGTGCTGGATAATGGCCACAAATTCACTAAGCACTGGCATCTTAACACAATTGACAAGCAAACTATCAGAGAGCGTCAGGGGTGGAATTGAAAGAACGAATTTGTTAAATGATTAATGATGGAAACAAAATGAAATGTCCCAACTGCTACCCTCTGAATAGACCAGTTAGGTCTGGCGGAGTTTTGGTTCACTGCAATTTGTTTTCTAACGCTACTGATAATCTTTAATTCTGTTTTATTTGTGGGTAGAAGTAATCACAACGCATTTCTCCCAAATCCATAAATATGTAACAGTTCATGACTATAATAATAATAATAATGAATCTTGCCAGAGCACTTTCAGAATGTACCTTAGGGGCCCACTTTCTATAAAACCAAAAAAAGTAGCTTCCTATTCACAGAAGGTCCCCAAAATGCACTGCAAATCCTCTTTGAGGTTGCACTAGGTCATCTCATAAATGCATCCAGTTCTACAATACTCTTACCAGCGCCGTTGTCGTGGTTCAGTCTTCCTGAAGATTCCCGTGTTCTTAATGTCGAAGTCCTCGTCCTCTTAATGACGACACTTTCATGAGAACAGGCATAACTCATCATAACCATCATAATGATGACTTCTACTCAAGGACGAGTCTAAAGTATGACAATCCATCACGTTAAAGGACTAACTCGCACATACAAATCCTCACTCTGTGGCACCTAAACATGCATGTTACTATGTTAACATTTGGCATTTGGTACAAGCTTGTAATATACATGAACAAACTCTTAATAAGCTGACCACATTAGCATCATGGTACCTCATACCTGTAATGACATTAACATTACTAAGTTATTGTAACACACATGTCAGCATGTTTTTAATAGCTTCAAGCTAAGCTTATGTACCCGGGAGCATACCGACACTTCGGAGTGCTCTATTGGTTATGGTTTGGCAGTTTTACAACAGTGACTAAGCCACAACGGCGCTTTCACAATGGGTAGTTGTACTAACTTACTAACAGCTAATAGTTTTAGACCAACTAAGAGAGCAACACAATCCAAAATAAGTGGGGGAAATAATGCAGCACACCAAGCAGTATAAGAAGTTCTAGCTCCTAATCACCTCATACTCCTCAGGATGGTGCTAAGCAAGCGCCTAGTTGTGCATAGGCGACAAACATCCAAAAACGAGATTCTGACATGAAGCAAAGTGGAGCCAAAACTGAGCGTCAACACGGGTCATAAAATACCAGCGAGGCAAAAAAAATTTGCAACATCAAAGGGGATGCACTGCTAACGTTTTTCGACGGACTATAACACAATCAAATGGAGGGTGAGAAGAGGCCAACTTACAGCGACATTCAATAATCCAATACATGGAAAAGTTGAAGTTATTGATTTTATTCGACTTCTTAGGCAGCGTGATGCATAAACTGCAACTTTCTTTCTTCCTTGGGATGGTGCATATAATAGTTGATAATTCTTTCAAAAACCTAGATACAAAAAAATCGCGTGAGAAACAAGGAAATAAGTGTGAAATGTAAGGACATAATTTATAAACAATGAACAGTGTATAGAAAAACGAATACTACAGGCACAAGCATTCCATAAGGAATAGCAGTTATCTACAGAAGAGAGACATACTACCCATCCAAAATCTAACCAGAATAAGATGTGGATAAATAAAATATAAAAGCTATGGTCCTAATGCCAAATATGAAATATTCATAATCTATCCAGTCATGAAGAGGTTTCATGAAATCGACAGTACATTGATGGTGTTATCAAGACATTAAGGCACTAAAGAGGAAATGGGAACTAGTCATCCACTATAAATCATAGGAGCTTGAACTATGTGCATGCATAATAAACTGGACATAATGAAAAAACTTCTGAGTGAAGATCAAAATGTACAGGTACAAGCTTTAAACTATTCTTGTCCCTGTTCATCTTGGTCTTCTTTAAATATCTAAGGAGCAATGATCAATATATATATCATCCAAAACAGATTACCTAAAACAGCGAACAACTATATACGATAAGCATAGATCACAAGAGAGTGGCATTTTTACTTCGCATATTGTAAAATTTAAGATGACAAAAGCAAGGAAATTCCAGGTCTAAGGAAAAGCAGGTATGCCTCATCAACACAGTGCACCAGGGATGTGTCCTTCCATGTGCTTATGAACTTATTCAGTATCATCAGTTAGAACATGGTGGAACGTGGAAATTCATTCAGCCATATACTAATGAATCTTAGGCAAACGCCACACTAAACATTTTGACAAGACTTATAACCCACTTATATGCCTGAGATAAATAACAAAGAGTCAAAAAACTTACTTCAAGTTCTGAATCCTAACACCAAGTCTTTCTTTCGCTGCAACATATTCTTTACTAGCCAAAAACATCAAGAACCACTTCAGGCTTGATACATTTTCCTTAACAAGAATATATGAACTCAACCGTAAATTGAAATTACAGCATGCACTTTCAATCCTATCCAGAATTTTGACGAGGTTTGAAGAAGTAAGGTGAAGTGTTGGGATGTTGTTGGAATGGAAAACTAGGGTTTGGGGTGAAAGGATTTTTTGGGGGGATTTAAGAAAGTATTTTGGAGGATATAAGGGTTTATCTGACGAAGAAAGTATTTTTTTAGGAGGTGAGGATTTTGGAAGTAGAAATTAAGATGGTTGCTGCGAGGGAGACTAGATTTTGCTTCCTAAGAGACCAAATCAGTCGCATATTAAATTAAGAATAGTTTGCCTCATAAGGAAAGGTTTCAGACATTTCATAAGGAAGTTCAGAGCAGATTCCCTCTAAAAATTTGAAGAATTCTCCATGACGTAATCTATCAACCTCTTTGACTGAAAATTGCTTTGTCAACCATGCCTCACACTCCCATAACCTTCTTGAGCACATAAGTAGTTAGTCCAGCAGGGAATCTGCTTCTTCAGTGCACTGAATTATTTCAAAAGATGTACCAACTTTCTTCAAAATCCCATCAGCAGTCAAACCTGCAAAAATATTTTAGAGGATACATGAAGAAGGTTAAGAAGTTTACCAAAATGAAACCATGTAATTAGAACCATTTAACAAGGAAATTACATATGAAAGCAACGGATCAAGAAATACAGATATAAAAGAAACAAAGATACCATAAAGCTGCAGGATGCTCACAAATTCTAGTTCACCTTAAACCAAAAAGTTAGGAATGTCTACTCCAGTAATATAGGATTTAACAAAACGAAATTAGTGTCCACCAGGATGAGTGGATCACATCACTAGCCAAAACTGTAAGTATTCAAGTTTAATATAACTTATATGAGTGATGTGTATTAAACAATTTCATGGCCTTGAATTTACCTTGCACCACCTGAATGAAACTTAGCTAGTGGCCATAACAACTCCTACACAGCTTATAAATCTCATCAAGTTTCCTGTGTGCTATATCAGTTGATAGCAGAAATTCATTTTCACCTTCCCAGTTACTATGTAGGTTGCAATGCAATGTCTAATCTGGGTTGAATTGGAGCCCTCAACCAGGTTAAGATTATGAAACTGGGGAGTAAATGTCAAGGGCAGTAGTATATCCATCATATAGTGAAAAATAAATACAAGACCTATTATTTTGACGACCATTAGCCAATACTGTTGGTGCAGATCCAGACAAGATTTAGCACTAGACGAGTCACTCATTTAGATCAACCAAGATTTGTATCCCCACATACCGGTCCAACTCAGCCAACTTCTATCACAGTTTTTTAAGATACTTTTTTAATTTAGTTAGTATTCTAACATGCAGCCAACCCAATACAATGAATCATGCAATATATGCACCGTGGTTTTAGACCCAGTAAGAAGCAACACAATCTAAAATACTAAGAGAGAAAAAATGCCAGACACCTAGAAGTTCTAGCTCCTATTAGCCTCACATTTCTCTGGGTGGCGCTAAGCGAGTGCCTAGATGTGCATAGGCAACAAACACCCAAAAATGAGAATCTGACTTGAAGTGAATCACTTGAAGCCAAAAACTGAGCACCAACACAGCTTATAAAATATTCGCAAGGAGGCAAAAAAAAAAAATTTGCAAAGCGAGATGCGTTGCTCATGTATTTCAACACGCTATAGCACGATCAAATGGAGAAACAGAAGAGGCCAACTTACAATAACATTCAATTATCCAATACATAGATAAGTTGAAGTGAAGGATTGTATTTTCCTTCTCAGGCAGAGTACTGCATAGACTGAAACCTTCCTTCTTCCTTGAGATGGTGCACTATAATACTTTATCATCCTTCCAAAAACCTACAGATTAAAAAAGAAATTCACATGAGAAACAAGAAAATAAGTTTGAAATGCAAGGAGCATAAACACTGAACACTGTATAAAAACACGAACATCACGGGCATAAACATTATGTTAGGAATAGCAATTACCTAAAGAAGATAGACATACTACCCATCTAAATCTAGCCAGAAATAATGAACAAATTGCATTCTACTTGCATGCACACTATATATCTGGAATAGAAAAGCAAGGTGTAGATAAATTAAATATAAAAGCTAAGGTCCTGCTGTCTATCCTACAAATATCTACAAGTTATCCAGTCAAGAAGAGGTTTCATGAAATTGACGGTACATTGATGATGTTTTGTATAATTCCATGTACGAGCAAAGAGACTGTGAATTTCATGAAGTCAGACCATGATAATTCTATATTTATAAGTGCAAAGAAACATAAAACAATTAACGAGAAAAATATCCCTTTCTTGATTTCAAGGCAAAAAATGACACACGCTTCGGGATATGATAAGGTCTAAATTTAGGGTCATCTTCAATAAACTGATCCAGTAGAGACATTCCAGGGGGGGAAAAAATTAAACTGGGCAGGACGGAGTGGAAGGGAGCAGTACCAAGAAGAATTTGTATATCCATTTATTAAAGTACAAACTATTGAGCATCTAAACCCTAACTGACCAAAGAAGTTTATCAATTTCTTTTCATGGTACAAAACAATTCCGATTAAAGTCATGTGGAACCAAAGTACAAACAGCAACTCTTCCTGCACAATAATTATTTTTTTCCCGTTGCACGACTTGCGTGATAACCTTATCTTCAGAAAACAGAGTTCATAAAAGAAACACGTGGAATATGGAAACTGGTGCACCCATGCTTATGGACCTTAGAAAGAACGGAAAACAAAACAAAATGTCCCAACTGATACCCCCTGGATAGACCAGTTAACTCTGGATAGGGAACTCAAAGTAACATTAAGCCTGAAATTTTGGTTCACGGTAATTTGTTTTCAGACACTACTGGTGATCATTCTTTCTGTTTTTTTCATTAGTGGATTTGGTGGAAGTAATCACAATATACTCTGTCCAACCAAATCCATAAATAAGTAACAGTTCATGACAATAATAATAATAATAGTAATGCAGGCGGTACTTTTTTAACATCCTATCCCCGTGTATAAATTTTGTTAAGGCGGGCACATTTCAAAATGTACCTTTCGATAAAACTATAAAAGGATTACCTTCCTATTTACGGAAGGTCCCCAAATGCACTGCAAATCCTCTTTGGGTTTTCACTCGCTACTCGTAGGATGCATCCCAGTCCTCTCGATGACAAGTTCTTCTTAAGGACGGCCCTATACTGTAGAGGACGCCATTGACGTGGTTTAGTCTTCCTGAAGATTCCCGTCTTCATAATGTCGATATCCCTGTCCTCTTGATGACGACACCTTCTGAGATCAGGCCAGAGTCCTTTTAAGGACAGGCTCAAGCCCTCTTAAGCATGACTTCCACTTAAGGACAAGTCAAAAGTAACATTTTCAAATCTTTCACTTTAACGACTAACTAACATTTTCAAATCTTTCTTCTGCAAGACTTGAACATGCATCACCATACTAGAGGAAAGATTTGAACATGCATCACCATACTAACATTCGGCGTCCAAACATATATCTTCAGTACAAGCTTGTCTTACACATGAACAAACTCTAATAACCTCACATGTTCAACCACATTAGAATCATGGTACCTCGTACATGTAATGGCATTAACATCACTCTCTTGCTACACATGTTCTTTCTAGCTTAGAGCTAAGTTCATGTCAAGACCCGGGCACCTACTTACACTCCAGAGTGCCCTATAGGTTATGGTCAGTTTTACAACAGTGACTACGCCACAACGGAACTTTCACAATGGGCAGAAAGAGTGCTGCAACGGTAAGGCTAATGAGTAAGAAAACCACCCACTATCTACACATTGCAATTTCAATGATGAGAGGTACCAATTAACGTACCCATGACATCCACCTAGGAACTATGAGTATGGGTACAAGTATTGGGGATTTACAAATAGATCATTCATCCCACAGTGATTCCCACACACAACAACCCTACCCGAGAAGTACACAAAGTTACTCTCTCTCTACACTCTTGTTCCAAGTCCTATAACTAAATAATCTGTATGACTAAGTGCTTGACTAAGGCAGGGTTTTGAAGTCAGTATCTCGCAACTCATCATTTCAAAAAAAATTCCATCTCATCACACAACAACCTCACGCAAATAACAAAATAATTATTTTACTGATCATCATAAGCTACTGTCCTTATTATCTCTACAATTAGTTGAACGGTGGGTAAAGGTGGCAAGTGTAGCTACAAACCCTTCCCCATTACAAAAATGAAGATACCTCCACACTGTGAGCTGTATTTACTTCCTAAAACGAAGACATGTCTAGTCACTAAACCAGGACAGTTTCTTTCTCAACATCATCAAACAAATATTACTTTTACTTCACTGAGCACTCTTTCCTTGGGAATATAGAGAAGATAAAAGCATTGGAGAACCAACTCACAGTTTCAAATAGAAAGTGTTACAGAATGTCGACAAAGGAATTAACTATGAAAATGATCTGTTCTATCAGAGAATATCAAGTTGAGAGATCAATGTGAATGTAGACTAAGCAGAGCCTAAGACTTGCTATACTACGTAACTGTTTGGTGATTACCAAAACTAGTAGCCTATAAAACAAAAATGCATGCTCCGAAATCAAAAGGCATCCAACTCTATAGATGACCATCCTCCTAAAGACCTTCGATCAGCAGAGACATGCCTTAGCATACATCTTACGCGAATTCTTCCCATAATCTTTCCAAATAAACAACTTATTGCATGTTATCAAGATGTAAGTCACTAAACAGGAAGTGGAAACTAATCATCGATTACAAAGCATAAGAGCGTGAAGTATATGCATGCATACTAAACTAAGTATAATGATAATACATCTTAGTAAAGATAAAAACCCACAGTTACAAGCTTTAGACTATTTTTGTCTCTGTTTGTCTTTGTCTTAATTATATATCTTGCGAGCAATAATCAATATAAATATCATCCAAAACAGATTGCCAAAAACATTGACCAACTATAAGCGATAAGCGCTAGCTAGATCACTAGAGAGCATGGGAAGCTTTACTAGCATATTGTGAAATTTAAGATGACAAAAGCAAGGAAAATTAAGGTGAAAAAAGGCAGGTATACCTCGTTTACAGAATGCACCTGTCATGCGTCCTTCCACATGCTTATGAACTTATTCAGTATCATCAGTTAGAACAAGGTTTAAATTATCCTCGCCATTATAATCTGAGATTTCAGTTTGAGCATCAGGTGCCTGCTCACCAGCATTCTCTTGAAGGAATTTCGCAAAGTCATCCCCAACGCCACATGCTGCTGATTTTTTATTATACCTTTGTGTGCTTGTTCAAGACCACATGCTGCAAAAGAACAGTTATTGTAAATTTCGATAAGAAGATCATAATTCTTAATGATCCTTGGATCTGATTTACACCTTTTAAGAAATCTGGATAGTGAATCGTCAGTGAATGCAGAAAGGAATCCCGTTTCTTATCAGATGACTTTTTGTTTGGGCCACAACTTAAGCGATCCATAGAAGGAGAACACTCCTTCCCTTCAACTCCAAATCGCCAATTCTGTTCTTCATGACATTTTACGACGACTGCCTATAGTAACATCACTATCCATGTTATTAACACTTAAATCCACCAAATGCTTGCCACCTCAATCAGAATGTACTGCAATCAGAGAGAACGACTTGACATATTGGGGTATAGTGCTGAATTTGTCCAGCAACTTTTTCTCTGAAGTAATAGATGTCTGCTGAATTTAGCTTCTGATTTGCTTGCATCTTGGATATAATTTACTTGAAATCTGAGGATTCAATTTACATGTGCAGAGAAACACAGACAGTTCATAAAAAGGAACTAGAGAAATATCCAAAAATGACACAGAAACTTCGATTTGAACTAAACAGTAGAAACATTTCACAGATTTTGGTGTACATCCATTTATTAGAGTACAAATTGAATAGCAAATCTAAACCTTAAGACATATCAATTTTCTACTCGTGCTAAAAACAATTAAGATTAAACCCTAACTAATGAGTAAAAACTTACTTCGATGTTCTGAACCCTAAAACCAGTAAATCTTTGTTTGACTGCAACAGATTCTTCAACTTGCTGGTAACTTCAAGAAATCTTCAGGCTTGATACGATTTCACTTTACAAGAATTTATGAACTCGAGTAGCGATTTCAATCAGATCTAGAATTTCAACGGGGTTGGAAGAATCGGGATGTTGTTGGAATGGAGGACTAGGGTTTTGGATGTAGGAATTTTGTGGGGGGATTTGAAAAAGTATGGCGAAGCGGTGGATGTTAGGGGTTTAGACCTTTAAGGAAATGAGGAACCCTTGAGAAATCATTTTTCGGACATTTAAAAGTAGAACCCCTTGAGAAATCATTTGTGATGCAAATTTTAAAAATCGGAAAATCACAAGTTATCAAAATGATTTCTAATCGAAAAGTTAATTATCTGTGAAGCAAATTTGTATTCAGACGCACTTTAAAAGTAATTTGGCAACAGAATTTTACAAAGCTCTATAAAGAGTCAAAAAGTCAAGTCGAAAGTCAAAATGTAATTTGGCAACTGAATTTTACAATGCTCTATAGAAACAAAAAAGTTAAAAACAACATATTATGGCTTCTGACTTTTGGGATTAAAAAAAAAATTGTTTGAAAACCAAATTTCAAAATCACCTATAATGTCATTGTGAAGAAGAAGAAAAAACTTTTATTCTGACTTTTAAAAATGTCTGATACATCTAGAGAAACAAAAACAAACTTCTTATGGATGCGAAACACGCTCAGGAGGTGAAAATTTTGGAAGTAGAAATTAGAATGGTCGCATCCAAGAATACCAGATTTTTCTTTCCAAGAGACCAAATTAATCACAAAAGAAGATACTAGTAATAGTTCTAAGACCCATAACATCCCTGCTTTCAATTTAGCTAAAATGTGCATGAACTTGAGCTCAATTTAGCTAAAATGCTGAAGTTTGTAACGTGTTGGGCCGCGGATCCCGCCGTTTCAGAACAATTTAACGTGGCGATCTTCTGGCGACGTTGACTGAAGTCAAGCTGCTACTTTTTCGATCAGATCTTGGGATTGCCTCAACAATTTGTATGATCTATGCTTGGATCGAAGTTCATGATGGATGTTGGATAGTAAGTGATCTCTTATTTCACTATATCTCTTTGATTATGGCTATATCTATGAAATCTGGTTTTGAAACGCACTTGGGAGATGGTGATAATTGAATTGATAATTGAATTGGAATGGATAATTTATTCAAGTGATCTGATAGGCTTTAATTAGATAAGGTGGTGGAGATCCACGATCCTAATTGTTTGAATATTCAAGCTTTGTAATCAGTAGCTCAAGTTCTACAATCACTTATCGTAGTCCATTTTAGCTAAGGTTTTTTTTGTAGATTTAATAGTTCTGCTTCACTTGTTTTCTATCTGAACTCGCAGTCAGGATGAATTTTTGGGCCTATGATTACCGAAAGATCAAAGGAAAGAACTTTAAGAATGCGGTCAAATCACAATCAAGGGAAGATGATACTCATACGGCTAACGTTTGGGAAGAAGGATTTATTGATGGTGCGAAAGGACCCAGAGAATAGAACTTTTCGTGTGGAGCGAAAGACTTTTACTATCCGAATAGACTATTACGTAAACATAAAATCCGTGAAAATTACTTTAACATGGAAGCAGAGGCTATCGCGCTTGGCTTACATTTCAACCGCAGATGATCGTTTGGTTGGTGGTGGTGGAAGTTATTCTAGAAGAAATTAGAGGAAGACAAATGGAAGGAGAGAATG
>JAJJWX010000157.1:0-43432 GCA_023529315.1 Papaver bracteatum
TCTACAATCTCTCGGGACTCCCTATCAGCATCTATAAGTGTAAGACCATGGGAAAGACATCCATGAGAAAGAGATCTCCAACCATTTTAATTCAACAGGTTGTGGATTAGGGACATGTAAATATTTCAAATTAACACCCCATATCCTAGAATGTTGCATCATTCCCAGTCCGGGAATCCTCGGACAAGGATTAGCCAGCGGGTGATGTCTCAAGACGATCATGAAGGTACATACCTTCGGCATCGCACTCAAACACTTTGTTCTTGAAAGAAACTATTTTATTTCATGTACCTCAATTGGGTTCATTAACCAAATAATACATCTAAGATAATAATGCGGAAAATGAATGATGTACATAATTAATAAACGTATTGATCCATTCCATGAAAAGCTGATTACAAGTCCTGACAAAATAAACAAAGACAAAAAGCGCGTCAACGGTTGAGACAGCTCACATAATCAGCATAGATCGACCTTTCTATAGCTAATGCAGTAGGAATCTACTTGGATGATTCATATCCACCGACCGGGAGGTATTTCCTCTTGCAGATGACAGGTACAGCTCCCACACAGAAAGAAGGCCCAAGAACCAGTCCGCTAAGGGGGAGGCATAGGGCGGCGAGGATGTTCTAACGTGAGCTTTCATGCTCGGCTTTGAGATCACGCTCGGATTCTGGTCGGAGACCTTACTGCTGTTTCCTCGGCCTAAGCCGACAGTCTGTCCTTATACGCGATGGCGTGGATTCTCAGCGTCTCGGCATGTGACAACAAGGAGGACGTGATCTGACTCACTTCCTTAGAGTCCACATTCACGCTCAGCCGTCCCGACGGACGATATCGAGCCACCCATGAAGTCGTGAGTCTCACATTTATCCGGTGCTCTAAGCAGTTTGAGTCTTCTCTACACTCTGGATTAGGTCCTTTTCAAGCTTTTCCATTTCTGCCGAGCGTAGAAGCTGTCCCTAGTAGCTCTGAAAAGAAGAAATACGAAGGGTTAGGAATTTGATGGAGTTAAGCAAAATCACGCTCGATGAAGTAAATACTGCCCGCCCGACTCTAGCACGGAAGCTATTTACGTATTCAAGTGATCAAGCCAGCATTCTCGAGTCCCAGTCGAGGAAGTTCATACTCGTCGGTTATTTTCTTATAGTCCAGTCTGAAGGGTTGAAGAGATAAATTGACTAGCGTTTAACTGCAAATACTCGCTTCATTGAATCCAAGTGACGAAGATGAATTGACTTCGTTGTTGCATCTCCTGCAACCGTTTGTTGAGTCTGTACACGTTCACTTGAGATTTCGTTCTGACAGCGGGCTACATGAGCGAGATACATTAAGGCTCTGCTAAGGCCGGAGCTAGCCCTAAGAAGTGTAAGTCTTCTTCTTTGGCAAGACGCTGCGATATAACTCTCGCTTATCGTAACCTGGGAGAACGGGCTTCGTCGTAACTTTTCCGCCGAGAAGATTCATTCTTGCTTCTAAAGACGAAGCATATTGGCTGGGCTTCACGAAGATTGTCCCCGCGTCTCATATCGATGGCCCCATTAAGCCAGTGACGTGATGAGTGTATATGCTTATTTTGCATATCAACTATCCAGGCATGCCTCTGCACTTCACACACCGTCGCCCTGGCATCCGTACTCCTCTCGGCTCGCTTTTTATTTTCATCTACTAATTCAGGCGATACGGGCTTTCTGCCGGGTTTCTCTCTCATTCCGCAGCCATATCAGCTGCGGGACTCCACCCACTGAAGATAGGGTGGGGAGACTCAAAGAACGGCTAATTCTTTGAAAGTAGCGACGACGGGAGAGTAAGGTAAGCAATGAAGCGAACACTCGCAAAAGGCGAAAGCATTTCTCACGGACCTCCTCCAACTCACTGCCCGATCCTGGCGAGCTCTCGTACGGAGCTTTTCCTCATCAGGTTGCCTAGATGCTCCTTCCCTTTGAGGCGGAAACTCTCCATGTCACTTATCTCCTTATCTCTGCGAGAGATAATGCGCCCCACTTGCGAGTATAACTCCTCTTATCCTTCCGTGACAGTTTGGCCTCAGACTTGAGAGACTTGGCACTTAAAGAAGCGGGTGCAGGGGTGTGATTTACGGTGTTCGCTCCTCATCACTCTACGTTCCGAGGAAAGACAAGGGATATCATAACAGTAAACTTAATACAGTTCCAAATGAGAGAAACATAAAGAAAATAACATACCTCAGGCACCACGCCGCCGAGGGTAACCATACCGATACCCATCAGCTATGGCCATCATATCAACAATGGTGGATGGAGGATCAACCGCCGGAGTAGACTCAAGGCCCTCAGATCCTTGTCCCACGCTTGCAGAACCTTATCTTCTGGCAGATAGTTGCATCATCCCAAGAGTATAGCGTCCTAAGCCTTCTCACCAAGCAAGCACGGGGAAGGGTTTGGAACAAATATCAAATTATTCTCCTTAATCCAAGCAAGAATGGCATCATCACCCTCCAACATCAAAGATTCACGGGAAATCTTCAAGGAGACTCAGAGTAGGCTTTTCAACAACATGCCTTCCCAATCAGCAGATTCTTCTTTGCTTCTCGCCTCCCGATTAGCAAGGGTTTCAGCATCATCATCCCGCATCTATGACCTTTTGTCCCACGACATTCCTCTGCGGCTAATTATCAAGCACATCCCAATCATCGTTTGGGAAAGCAAAGAGAACTCCAAAGAAGACCCATGGCAGATTCATGTTGGGTCTCCCTGCGTGAGTAAATTCGGCCAAAGGAAAATTTTGGGACCAACGAGAATAGTACCAACATTACTATTACCACCGGCGACGTTTTCTTCACCAGAAGCATCGCTACCACACAGTGGATTCTTCTTCCCACCTTCACCACCACCATCTTCGTGGTTAGGGGAGAAGTTTCAAGACGCTCCTCCCATCGAAAATATCCTCCTCATCATCAAAGTCCTCGTTAGCAGACTGTAACCTCCTCATAAATCTCTCACCATCATCGCCACAATAGGTAGAAAATCGATTGGGACGATTTTCTCTTCTTCGTCCACCTGCGTAACAATAAAGGATTCCATGAAAAGGATTACTTTTTCCTTTACTTAAAAAATTATTTTTAACACAAGAAAAAAGGGGGAAATAAGTAAAGGAAGAATCCATACTCGCACCGTAGTACTCTTGATGGAAGGATAACATATGAACTTTATTCTTCATCACCAACGACAACATCGAGAGCATAAGGAAAATTCATTCCTTTGAAGTTCAAAGGATAGGGTGAAATTCTCAGAACGACGGATTTATAACCTAAAGAGGTTCGATATCAGCTTAGTGGGACGCCATCCAGGTGGGACCGCAGTCCAACCCCAAGCCCTTGGACCCAATAATCTCAATAACGGTAGAATGTTACTCATAGTCATGATCACTTGATCCAGCTCACGAGGAGGGAAATCTTCTGTTAAAGGCACTTCCGTATGCAGAACATATGGCAAATCTTTGCGTCGCTCACTTCGCTTAGAAGACAAATCTCACCATGCAGGAGAACGATGTTACAAAGACCTACACTCTACGGCTTACGGTTCCTACTATTAATATAATCCACGAAGGAATTATTAAAATCAGAGTATATCACCATTCCTCTCAAGGATCGGGGACACAAGAAGCTCATCATTGATTTTATCCTTGCTATGAAGATAAAAGACTTCCTCGGTGCACCGAAGAAATTCCCAACAATCGTGATCTGACCGACTGCAGGTAGTTGTAGAAGAACCATCATGACCGTCCGAAGAGTCGTAATAAAATGAATCACCCTGACTTGTATGGAAACATGAGACCGACTCGAAGGCCCTTATTTAGTCGAAGACGGAACCTCGTCGAACTGATACCTTGAGATAATCTCATAAGTGATGTCATTATCGGGACGTAGGAGCGGACTTCAAAGGCTCGAAGTTCATGTTTCTCCTTAAACACCTCCAGTCAATATGTTTTAATGTGACCTTATTCCAAATCGAGACGCTTCGTGATGGAGAAAGTGTCTTCCTGTCAATATGATCTGGTGTGAGTCCTTCGAGGACTCATGTATGAGATCTTTCTTGGAAAAACATTCTTGGAAGGATCAGTCTTCGAGCTGCACCCTTAAGACTTCCCCTGGGAAGGGATCTCTAGAGGAGGAGGCGGAGAGGATTTAAGGAGGAAGGAGGAGGAGCCATAGAACGAATAGGTGCAGCGGATCCAACGTGTCACTACGAAGGAGGATCCTACGTCTTCTAGAGTCATCACGCGGACAAGAAAGAAGCGCGGCTATAGCATACCTAGATCCGGAGGATCCTTCCAGGGTGGATATCCTTTCAAGACGGAGTCTCGGCCAGAGGAAGACCGGGACCCTTTGGGAACGAAGATACGGCAGAAGACCTAGATAAGCCTCCCCTTGGAGATATATCGGGGTCCTCACGTGGAGGGAGATCTGAGGACTAGATGGCGAAAGTCGATAAGGAACCGGCGATCAACCGTATGTCTACGGACGTACAAACAAGTTATAAGTTTTAACAGGAATAATGAATAAGGATCAAAAAGCTAAATTTCGGCAATATCATCATAGTTATCCAACAAAGAAAATAAGAAAACCTCGTATTAAAAATAGAAACTATGAGAAAATCCTAACTTAGTTGGAATTCGCTGGCAAGAATCTTCAAATATGAGTTCATGATCTTTGTGATAAGCACGGGCAAGTATATATATATACTTTATATGTTTTCTTCGTCACAAATCCAAGAACACAGTAGAAGAAGATGAACAAATAGCCGAGATCAAAATCAAAGAAAAACCCCTTACCTATATCAAGAGTTTTACCAACAGAAAAGCGCAGCTAGGAAACAACGAACAACAACAACAGGGGAGCATCGGGAGAATCAAGACAAATTACTCAAGACAAAGAATGCGGCGATTAATGGTATTCAAACAAAATGGAGAATAAAAGCTTCAGGAGGAAAAGAATGAACAACTGACAGAGAAGAATGAAATTTATTTCATACTTTTCACAATCTATTTCCCGTATAAAGGTCAAGGAGATATAAACCATCCCTTCACCCAAGGAGAAGTTATTACAAGGAGTTATCGCGATGTATTGGAATCAAAAGGGGAAGTTATTAGAGGTGAGGAATATGTGACGGTTTTCCTCTAACTTCAACCGCATGCCTTAGTCGGAAGAAAAGGGGCAAATTGATGCACATGTTCATCACCCGCCACGTGCCCGTGGCCAAACACGCGGGAGGCATAAAACTCGTGAGCATCAAGACATGATACCACACGGATAACTAAAAGCGTATCTCATCCATGGAAGATCATCATCGCGGATCCATTTTCGTGGAAAGGATCGGAGAGCACTCAAGACACGGGACACGCTAATCTTGAAAAAGCACCCAAAGTCTCACTTATACCATCTCAAGGAAGAACAAAGATCGGCGGTTGGTGTTAGTCCGTGTCGTATGCGTCAAAAATAATTCACTTCCTCACTTTACTAATAATAAATATAGTATTCGATAAGAAAGAGTTCGTATCCACAGAGAGGCGATTGTTGTTATGCAATTTTCAGATTCTTATGTAACCAAATAACCCAAGGTGTGTTTTTGTTTTTATCTAAGTAATAAAATTAAACGAAGCAAAGTAAATAGTTCGAATAATCAATAAGGAGAAGATATTGGTTAAGGGATAGTGTCATTCATAAACATGTATTTTTCATCTATGATTAGAATTGGTATTTAATCTCTCAATTATCAAAAGTCCTAGGATATCTTGATCGCAAGAGTATCCCGTTTATTTCCTGATTTTATCACAAACAACATTAAAATATGCTATCGTGAAATCTTCTTAAAAAGCAACCTAAAGTGTAAAAGCACAATTAGATTTAACTCCCTAAGAGCTATAAGTTCTATGAAATGAGACTAATCCATGCAAACAAACGTGTAAAAGCACTAATTCGTTTTAACAAAGGTTATGATTCATATGCGATTAAAAAGATGTATCACTACAAGTATTAACCACAAGATGCTACTAAAAATCCAAGATAACAACTTTTACGTATTGAAAACCCTAATATAGCTATAGAGATGAAAACAAATCCAATTGATTCCGGACTCAACCAAACTAGCATTCAAATCATATGATAATAAAACAATGAATCATAAACGATAAAATTGAGACAAAACTAATTCATAGAATCAAATAACATGCTTGAAGAAATCAACTTTTTATCCCATAACCAATTATTGTATTTAGCTACTCATATTCATGGAGTTCATCATCAAAATATTCAAAGGAAGACTATGAAACATAAAAGAGAGCAAACCCTAGAAGTAGTTCTCTGCAAAATCTCCAAGAATAGAATAAAAAACGTTGTATCTTTGTTGTAAAAACTCTCCTTTTATAGCCCTTTGCTTTCCAAAAATAGGTCAAAGTCTTCAAAATTTTCAAGTCCACGTCCATCTACCAGTCCACCAAGCCCATGTGTGAAAAATAGATCTATGGAATTTTCGGGTCCAAAACGGTCACGGGAGATCTTGACGTCATCACCGAATCCGGTCCTTGTCCTTGCAGGAATCCATAGGAAAAATTTCTCCGATCACTTGAACCATTGGAAGACATCATCGAGCAATTCTACACTTCCAAGAGCTCGCTTTGCTTTCCCGCATTTCAAACATTTGGCTAACCCATCTAAATCCGTTTTCTATTCTTGCGATGCCCAAAAGCGTAGAAAAGCGAGACCAAGCTCATATGTCCGTGCGGCCAACTCTTGAATTCGACTCATACCCGCCTCATGATTGGTGAAATATTATGATTCACGCTTTAACTTCCGCAATCCGACATCCGGGCAATGCTCACTAGGTGCACCATTTTCGCCCCGTTTTCGCACTCTTTCTGCAACTTTGGTTTCAAGCAATGCCACTGCCATACTCCCTTGCAGCTACAAAACCCAGTCCTTGCTCATCTTCAATTTCACCTTCTTGTATAGCAGCAACAAACACTCCTTTACAGCTCATGGCAACAACAGAATTAGGCCTCATCGGTGCCATTGCATCTATCAACAAGTTCCACATCTTCTTATGATACCACCATATTGTCCATCCATCAACAGACCACAACTGCTTACTAGTTCAGTCCTGCAACATCAAGGTGCATCTCACAGAACTAAGCCAATTCCTCCACTTGATCTATAACTGCAACAACACCACATATCAATCACTCCACAAAACCATCAGCTCAAATTCCTTCACTGCAATTCACGCAATTCAAGACTTTTTGCTTCTTCCATACAGTGCCCATAGCTTCATGCTTCATAAGACAGCAACCTCAGCACCACCCTCAACTTTTACTGCAGTTCCAAGACTACAACTGCTACCACTTCTAGCACTTCCAGTTGCAGCTCAAGCACGGCCTTTGCACCTTCTGCTCTTGGCAAGACCACAGACCCTGTTCTCTTGCAACTTGACAACTAACACACAGTTTTTCCAATCACGCAATGCCATGCATTCACCACTGCCAACTACATCACAGCTGCTCCATTTACTATGCAGCTGCCAATCTATAAGCACCTTCATTTGCTTCACTCCAGCTGCTATTTCCATTATCATAGCCACCACCAGTGCAAAACATGCTCACACCCACCTGACTTCGCCATTATTTCTTCACCATCTCCTTTCCACTGCCTCAAACAACACATACCCTTTGTAACAATCTCCAGAGCTTGTGTTCTTTTTGTCATTCCCTGCAACTCTACCTCAATTCACTTCCAAAATCTTCATAACCCGGATTTCTTAGCCACAACTTCTGCAATTTCACTAGTACCACCATACACATTGCCAGTTCACAATTCATCTTAAATTAAACCATCTCTGGCAGCAACTCAAGTCTACCCTGCAATCAACACCTTAGCATCACCTAGTCTCCATTCCAGCTGCTTCAAGCTCCAGTTTCACTCCTTGCTTGCAGTCACCACCTCCTACAATCCATAACTGCCATACCAGCACCAAAACCTTGTGCAACACAAGCCATCAGTTGTAGATGCTCTTGAACAAACATCTAACCATCAATTCCTTCAAACCTCGGAACATCACCATTCTTCTCCCTATAATTTCATCCAGAAGCCCCATAAACTTCTTCCATCCGACATCGGTTTGTAACAGGGTTGAAGACTAATTCAGTACCCATTTCTTCTAATTGCTTCAGTTACCTACTGGTTCCCTTATAACTCGATCTGTTCTTCTCTCCATTCGACAACATCATCGCCATCTCTCTGAATCTTCCTCTCAGCAACAACACAGTTTCGATTGAACCCTAACTTCATTTCTCAGTTCTTAAAACCCCATCTCGATCTTCAAATTTCACTTCGATCTCAGTAGTGAACAACACCAGCTGCTGTTCTCAATTTCAGTGAATCAAACAAATGATTGAGAGGAGAGTTCTTCATTTAGGGTTGGGAATAATTGGGGTGGATTAATACACCCACTCATAAGAACCACCCAGATTGGGTGTTTTTAACATTTCTCATCCAATACAAAACTGGTTACCCCTTAACCATAGCTGGCTTCCTTTTATCATTCTTCCAAAAGCAAGTTGCCCCTTAACATGTGGTTGAGCTCTAAATAATGTTCTCCCATGAAATAACCTTTCTGCCCTCTTTGCTCAAATTGATTGATTTCTTCCTCTTTTCCTCCGTGCGACTCCAGAGTACCTATGAAACTCAAAAACGAACATAAGATACATAATTCACACGAAAAATAGCAAAGAAAGCATAAATACTAGATAATAAATACGGTGTATTCTACACCTTATCAAATTCCCCCACACTTAGACTTTGCTAGTCCTCGAGCAAATCAAACAAAACAAAAATACCACAACTCCGTGACGTCGAGGCTACGGTTAATTTTAGCATAAATAACAAGCCTTTAAACCCCTAGGTGTCCCTAGTGGACGAGTTATAGTCTTGTGAAGGTTTAATAGAGGTCTGCCTACAAAACCTATATTTCAAACTCCGTCTATTTGTGACAAATCAATGAACGAATCCAAAATGACTACAGGAGGAGGTACCTTGCAAATTCAATTCATATATTAGTAAATAAACTCTAATTAGATAGTCGAACAAGCCACAATACTCGGAAACTAACAAACCACAATCACAATGAAAAGATTAAGAAGATGGAAATAGATGTAGATGTTGGCGAATGTTCACAAGTGTTCGATGTTTCCCATATCTGCCTCAAGGTCCTTTGCCAAGATGAACCTATTCCTATTGGATTGATCTACTTGGTATGAATTCTACATCAACTCACTAGCATATACAAGGGAACCAGGAGTGACTTTATTCAACCATTAATAATACTTTCTTTTTCTTTTCTTTTTCTTTTTTCTGTTTTTTTTTTCTTATTATTTTTTTCACTTCTTTTTTTATTTTTTATTTTTTAGACAACATGATTGGATCAAACTGGATCCAAGCGCATGATTCTTGTCAGCAAGTACATGATAGTTGCCTTGGATCCTGCATTCCACGCTTGTTTAGGCGACGGAGACAGGGACTACGTTTCACACATACTGCTATTCCCAAGTGTCATTTTATTCCATTTTGGTCTAATTGGTCGGTCTCTTTTTTTTCTTTTCTTTCTTGTTTTTCATTTTTCATTTTCTTTTTCTAGTAACTCAATCACTCTATTTCATCCTAGAAGTAATAACACGTCGATGTTTAGTGACCCACCAAAGCACTTAGAGAACAATAGATAAATATGGAAAAATAAAAATAGAAAGCGATATGGTGATATTCCGAGATATGGTAACAACTATCATGGTATTTATGATTATGATATATGTTCGTCCCTTTTAGTTAATCGGTTCCTCAACTCCTACATTCAAAATGGTTCCATCCACTAATGGTGTCATCCTAAAGGCACAAGTTTCTAGATTTCAGAGTTCAAAAAGCACAAATTTTTTCTTGGTTTTTCTATTTTTCTGATTTTTTTTTTTTACACTCAAAACAAATTAAAACAAACTATACAAACATATAAATGCTCCCCCACACTTAAACTTTACATTGTCCTCAATGTAAAATTGAATCGTCCAAAGAAAGTTCAAGGTGGGAAATCCCGCAAATGATATGCAAAAACAAAGAAAATAAAGATAAAAACAAATGCATAAAAATAAAAAGATAAGGATAAAGAGAAAAAACCGGTGGGTTGCCTCCCACTTAGCGCTTGGTTTAAAGTCGTCAGCCCGACGTACTCCTTGTTTGATAAGACTCCTCCAGCGAGAATGCCTCCACAAAGTTCACACCTTCCACAACTTCGGAAGTAAAGTTCTCATAATATGGTTTCAACTGGTGTCCATTCACTTTAAACTCCTTTCCTGTAGCTATGCTACGAATCTCTACTGCACCATGAGAAAACACATTAGTAACAATAAAAGGTCCGATCCAACGTGACCTTAATTTACCCGGAAATAATTGCAAGCGAGAATTAAACAAAAGCACTTTCTTCCCAACACAAAATTGTTTTCTAGAAATCATAGAATCATGAAATGCCTTAGTTTTCTCCTTGTAAATGCGCGATCTTTCAAATGCATCATTGCGTAACTCCTCTAGCTCTTGGAGTTGCAACTTCCTTTGTTTTCCAGCACCATCTAACTCCAAATTGCATTGCTTAATATCCCAAAACGCCTTATGTTCAATCTCAACGGGTAGGTGACAAGGCTTACCGTACACAAGCCTAAAGGGAGACATCCCAATAGGTGTTTTGTATGCGGTTCTATAAGCCCACAAAGCATCATTAAGTCGCATGCTCCAATCTTTCCTTGTTGGATTCACCGTCTTCTCTAGTATGGATTTCACCTCTCGGTTCGACACCTCGGCTTGTCCATTGGTTTGGGGATGATAAGGTGTTGCAATCTTGTGCGACACATTGTACTTCTTCAACAATCCTTGTAAGAACTTGTTTTTGAAGTGAGATCCCCCATCGCTAATTATGGCTCTTGGAATTCCAAACCTTGCAAAAAATTTAGCTTGCACAAAATCTGAAACCACTTTAGAATCATTAGTTGGGGTGGCCTTAGCTTCCACCCATTTCGAGACATAATCAACAACAAGTAAGATATAAAAATTCCTATGGGAGTTGACAAAAGGAGCCATAAAATCAATACCCCATACATCAAAAACTTCAATAAATTGAATAAAAGTTTGTGGCATTTGATTTCGAGCACCTAGATTGCCTATCCTTTGGCACCTATCACAAGTTGTGCAAAATATATGTGCATCCTTAAATAAGGTTGGCCAATAAAAACCGCTTTCAAGTACCTTGTGAGCTGTTCTTTTACTCCCAAAATGTCCTTCGCAAGCATAGGAGTGACAAAAAGACAAGATAGAGTTAAATTCAGATTCGGGAACGCACCTTCGTATGACTTGGTCGCTGCCATGTTTCCACAAGTATGGATCATCCCATATATATTGGTTTCCTAACCTCTTAAGTTTGTCCCTCTCAAACACGAGACAAGTTCTTTGGGATTTGTTTAGACACCAAATAGTTCACAATATCCGCATACCATGGTTCCGCAAACGCAATTGAGAATAGTTGCTCATCCGGGAAACTTTCACGCAACGGGATAGCTTCCTTGTCCACAGCAAGACGGATCAAATGATCCTCAACGGTGTTCTCAATTCCTTTCTTGTCCTTGATTTCTATATCAAACTCTTGCAAGAGTAAAATCCATCGTATGAGCCTCGGTTTCGCCTCTTTCTTTGTAAGCAAGTACCTAAGTGCTGCATGATCTGAAAAGACAACAACTTTTGTACCAATTAGATAAGAGCGAAACTTTTTTAAAGCAAAAACAATAGCTAATAACTCTTTTTCAGTGGTAGTGTAGTTTTGTTGGGCTTCATTTAACATTCTAGAAGCATAATAAATAGCATGAGGTATCTTCCCCACACGCTGCCCAAGCACCGCACCAACCGCATAATCACTTGCATCACACATGAGCTCAAAAGGCTTGCTCCAATCCGGTGGTTTAATGATAGGGGCTGAAATCAAAAGTTCTTTCAAATGATTGAATGCCGCCATACACTTCTCATCAAAGTTAAAAACCACATCTTTTTGCAATAAGGTACAAAGTGGTGATGCTATCTTGGAAAAATCCTTGATGAATCTACGATAAAAACCAGCATGACCAAGAAAAGAGCGAATCTCCCTCACCGTAGTGGGAGGGGTTAGAGCACGAATAAGGTCTATCTTAGATTTATCAACTTCCAAGCCTTTAGAAGATACTATATGGCCTAAAACTATGCCATGAGTTACCATGAAATGGCACTTCTCCCAATTAAGCACAAGACTTGTTTCAATACATCGTTCAAGGATTAGTGACAAATTGTTCAAACAAAGGTCAAATGAATCACCAAAGACACTAAAGTCATCCATGAACACTTCGATTATGTTTTCAACATATTCCGAAAATATACTTACCATACACCTTTGAAAAGTAGATGGAGCATTGCACAAGCCAAAAGGCATCCTTCGATAAGCAAAAGTACCAAAAGGACAAGTGAAAGTGGTTTTCTCTTGATCCTCCGGCGCTATCACAATCTGATTATAACCTGAATAGACATCAAGAAAGCAATAATAAGAGTGTCCAGCTAAACGTTCAAGCATTTGATCAATAAAAGGCAATGGAAAGTGATCTTTTCTAGTAGTGGCATTTAATTTCCTATAATCAATACAAACCCTCCAACCGGTTTGCACACGAGTTGGGACAAGTTCATTCTCATCATTCTCCACCACGGTCACACCTGATTTCTTTGGTACAACTTGTACCGGGCTCACCCACTTGCTATCGGATATGGGGTATATAACACCCACTTCCAAAAGCTTGAGTATCTCCTTTTTCACAACTTCCATCATTGGGGGGTTCAAACGACGCTGCGCTTCCCTTGTAGGCTTTGCATCGTCCTCCAAACGTATCTTATGCATACAAACGGCAGGGCTTATACCCTTGATATCGGAAATTGTACATCCTATGGCCGTCTTGTGCTTCCTTAGCACCCTTAGAAGTTTTTGCTCCTGTAATTCACTAAGCTCGTTAGAAACAATCACATGTAACTCTTCATTGTCACCCAAGTACAAGTACTTTAGGTGACTAGGAAGAGGTTTCAATTCTAACTTTGGAGATTTAACAATTGAAGGTAAAAGTTTTTAAATCACTTTGCATGGTAAAGAAATAAAAGAGATATTATGAGTTTCCGGGCATCCTTGTAGTGAGTTGAGATCACCAAGGGCTTCTTTAACCTCATTACCACACTCTACACCATTATCAATGGATGTAGTTAGAACAGTTTCCAAAGCATCTTCACCATTCAATTCGAACATTTGTTGTGCCAAAGTATCCATAACATCAACGGAGAAGCAAGAGTGGACATCACTAGGATATCTCATCGCCTCGAAAATGTTGAAACGTATTACTTCTCCATCAAACTCCATAGTTAGCGTTCCATTATCCACATTAATAATGGTCTTCGCCGTTTTCATGAAGGGACGCCCAAGTAGCAATGGAAGAGACGAGTCCGGTGAACCTTCATCCATCTCTAAAACACAAAAATCTGCTGGAAATACTAGTTGATTAACCTGCACAAGAACATCCTCAACAATACCCATTGGGTAGACATTAGAGCGATCGGCTAATTGCAACACAATTTCAGACTTTTTGAGAGGACCTAAATCAAGCGACTTATACATAGATGCAGGCATAACATTAACGGATGCACCTAATTATAACATTTCTTTGTTAAATGTAGTGGTACCAATTGTTACGGGGATGTCAAAGTTGCCCGGGTCTTTGAATTTCAGTGGGAGTTTGTGTTGTAAGATTGCCGAAGCATTCTCCCCCACACTAAGCACTTCATTACCTTTGAGCCTTTGATTATTGGTACACAAGTCCTTCAACAATTTTGCATACTTTGGAACTTGCTTAATAGCATCAATGAGTGGTATGTTCACATGAATCTTCTTAAGAACGTCTAAAATCTCCTTTTCTAGTGCCTCCTTATTAGAATTTGCAAATCTGCGAGGAAAAGGTAAAGGAGGAACATAAGTAGGAATAGGAGTTTTAGAGTTAGGAATAGGTACCTCAGAAGTTTGGGGAGAATCCTCATTATTCTCCTCCAAAACAGGTTCCTTTGGTGTTTCCACCTTGCCCGAATCAGCAACTTCAGGTGGCACAAGTTGTGTACCACTTCTCAATGTAATTGCATTCACACCCTATTTTGGGTTAATAGGTTGAGAAGGGAGTTTCCCACTATTTTGTGCCTTCAATTGGTTCAACTCAGTAACCATGGAACCCATTTGTGTATGCAATTCCCTGATCGCACTCTTGGTTTCTTGTTAACTATCTTTAAACATAGAAGAAATGCCTTGCATCATTGTTTGAAGCTTTGCATCGATATCGGAACCTTGATTTTGCATTGATTGTTGTGGTTGCTGAAATTTTTGACGCGGCTGGAATTGTTGTTGTTGAGGTTGAAATCCACCCGAATTGTTGAAAGTAGGTTGTTGAATTGCTCCTTGCTTGTTCGCATAGCTAAAATTGGGGTGATCTCTCCATCCCGGATTGTAAGTATTGTAATAAGGATCATACCGTCTTGGCTGATTTGGAAAAACCGCATTAGCTTGCTCATTGACGTCTTCGTACCCATGAGAATTTGGTATCACCGCGGCTGAAACTTTTTGTAGCATTGCTGTGATGTTTCCCATTTGTTGACGAAGTTCCTCCACCTCGCTCACTTCATTGACTCGCCGAAGAAGCACGTCTGAACCACGACTCAAGAATTGTTGAGAGTTTGCTGCCATGTTTTCAATAAACTCTCTAGATTGTGCCACCGTTTTGCTCACTAGTGCACCACCACCCGCTGCGTCGATAAGATTCCTATCACTTGATTGGAGTCCTTCATAGAAGTATTGGATGATCATGGAGTCACTAAATTGATGATGAGGACAGCTTGCCACCAACCTCTTGTATCGTTCCCAACAATCATATAACGATTCTCCCACATTTTGCTTCATTCCGCAAATCTCCTTGCGAATTTGAGTAGCCTTAGATGCAGGAAAATATCTCTCTAGAAAGAGTTTCTTGAGCCCATTCCAAGTTGTAACACTCCCGGAAGGCAAGTAGTATAACCAATCCTTAGCATTACCTTCTAATGAGAATCGAAAAACCTTCAACATAGCACCATCCGCCTCCATATTTGCTGGGAGCATAGCCATGACAATGGTGTGGAAATCCATAAGATACTTGTTTGGATCTTCATTCACCAAGCCATGGAACTTTGGTAATTCTCTAAGTAGTCCCGGATTGATTTCAAAAGTGGAGTCGGTTTGAATGCAACCTTGCTGTATATCCATATTGTGAGAAGCTAAGTCTTTAAGTGAACGATTTGCAGCGTCACCCATTGCTTCTTCTCCTTCTCCTTCTTCTTCAAAAGGAATATCGTGTTCTACTTCCTCTCCTTATTGCCGAAGAGCTTCGTGTTCTACTTCCAAGTCGTGTTCTTCCGTCGTGCCTTGCCTTGGTTGGAGTATTGTTCCTTTTCGAGTAGCAATCCCGCACCTTGGATAATTCCAATCTTTAGAAGCCAGAGATTTGGTACCTGAAAAACAATTCTCACAAACAAGTGAGAAACAAGACAAGAAACGAAACACAAGTATGCAAGAAGAAAAATAATAAAAAGAAACTAAAAACTAGATAACAAGCCGAATTCCTCCCCGGCAACGGCGCCAAAATTTGATGCGTGTCGTATGCGTCAAAAATAATTCACTTCCTCACTTTACTAATAATAAATATAGTATTCGATAAGAAAGAGTTCGTATCCACAGAGAGGCGATTGTTGTTATGCAATTTTCAGATTCTTATGTAACCAAATAACCCAAGGTGTGTTTTTGTTTTTATCTAAGTAATAAAATTAAACAAAGCAAAGTAAATAGTTCGAATAATCAATAAGGAGAAGATATTGGTTAAGGGATAGTGTCATTCATAAACATGTATTTTTCATCTATGATTAGAATTGGTATTTAATCTCTCAATTATCAAAAGTCCTAGGATATCTTGATCGCAAGAGTATCCCGTTTATTTCCTGATTTTATCACAAACAACATTAAAAGATGCTATCGTGAAATCTTCTTAAAAAGCAACCTAAAGTGTAAAAGTACAATTAGATTTAACTCCCTAAGAGCTATAAGTTCTATGAAATGAGACTAATCCATGCAAACAAACGTGTAAAAGCACTAATTCGTTTTAACAAATGTTATGATTCATATGCGATTAAAAAGATGTATCACTACAAGTATTAACCACAAGATGCTACTAAAAATCAGAGATAACAACTTTTACGTATTAAAAACCCTAATATAGCTATATAGATGAAAACAAATCCAATTGATTCCGGACTCAACCAAAATAGCATTCAAATCATATGATAATAAAACAATGAATCATAAACGATAAAATTGAGACAAAACTAATTCATAGAATCAACTAACATGCTTGAAGAAATCAACTTTTTATCCCATAACCAATTATTGTATTTAGCTACTCATATTCATGGATTTCATCATCAAAATATTCAAAGGAAGACTATGAAACATAAAAGAGATCAAACCCTAGAAGTAGTTCTCTACAAAAGCTCCAAGAATAAAATAAAAAACGTTGTATCTTTGTTGTAAAAACTCTCCTTTTATAGCCCTTTGCTTTCCAAAAATAGGTCAAAGTCTTCAAAATTTTCAAGTCCACGTCCATCTACCAGTCCACCAAGCCCATGTGTGAAAAATAGATCTTTGGAATTTTCGGGTCCAAAACGGGTCGCCGGAGTGCTGACGTCATCACCGGAATCCGGTCGCCGGAAAATTTTATCCGATCACTTGAACCATTGGAAGACATCACCAGGAATTTCTACACTTCCAGTAGCTCATCTTTGCTTTCCTGCATTTCAAACATTTGCCTAACCCATCTAAATCAAATTTTCTATTCTTGCGAAAACGTACCCAAAAGCATGACGCGAAGCTCATATGTCCGGCGGCCAACTCTTGAATTCGACTCATACCCGCCTCATGATTCAGTGAAATATTATGATTCATGCTTTAACTTCCGCAATCCGACATCCCGGGCTATGCTCACCGGTGCACCATTTTCGCCCCGTTTTCGCAATCTTTCTGCAACTTTGGTTCCCTTCCAGCTACAAAACCCAGTCCTTGCTCATCTTCAATTTCACCTTCTTGTACAGCAGCAACAAACACTCCTTTATAGCTCATGGCAGCAACAAAATTTGGCCTCATCGGTGCCATTTCATCTATCAACAACTTCCACATCTTCTTATGATACCACCATATTGTCCATCCATCAACAGACCACAACTTCTTACTAGTTCAGTCCTGCAACATCAAGGTGCATCTCACAGAACTAAGACAATTCCTCCACTTGAGCTATAACTGCAACAACACCACATATCAATCACTCCACAAAACCATCAGCTCAAATTCCTTCACTGCAATTTCTGCAATTCCAGCTTTTGCTTCTTCCATACAGTGCCCATAGCTTCATGCTTCATAAGACAGCAACCACATAACCACCCTCAACTTTTACTGCAGTTCCAAGCCTACAAATGCTACCACTTCTAGCACTTCCAGTTGCAGCTCAAGCACAGCCTTTGCACCTTCTGCTCTTGGCAAGACCACATACCCTGTTCTCTTGCAACTTGAAAACTAACACACAGTTTTGCCAATCCCGCAATGCCATGCATTCACCACTACCAACTGCATCACAGCTGCTCCATTTCCTATGCAGCTGCCAATCTATAAGCACCTTCATTTGCTTCACTCCAGCTGCTATTTCCATTATCATAGCTACCACCAGTGAAAAACATGCTCACACCCACCTGACTTCGCCATTATTTCTTCACCATCTCCTTTCCACTGCCTCAAACAACACATACCCTTTGTAACAATCTCCAGAGCTTGTGTTCTTTTTGTCATTCCCTGCAACTCTACCTCAATTCACTGCCAAAATCTTCATAACCCGGATTTCTTAGCCACAACTTCTGCAATTTCACTAGTACCACCATACACATTTCCAGTTCACAATTCATCTTAAATTAAACCATATCTGGAAGAAACTCAAGTCTACCCTTCAATCAACACCTTAGCATCACCTAGTCTCCATTCCAGATGCTTCAAGATACAGCTTCACTCCTTGCTTGCAGTCACCACCTCCTACAATCCATAACTGCCATACCAGCACCAAAACCTTGTGCAACACAAGACATCAGCTGTAGCTGCTCTTGAACCAACATCTAACCATCAATTCCTTCAAACCTCAGAACATCACCATTCTTCTCCCTGTAATTTCATCCAGAAGCCCCATAAACTTCTTCCATCCAACATCGGTTTGTAATAGGGTTGAAGACTAATTCAGTACCCATTTCTTCTAATTTCTTCAGTTACCTACTGGTTCCCTTATAACTCGATATGTTCTTCTCTCCATTCGACAACATCATCGCCATCTCTCTGAATCTTCCTCTTAGCAGCAACACAGTTTCGATTGAACCCTAACTTCATTTCTCAGTTCTTAAAACCCCATCTCGATCTTCAAATTTCACTTCGATCTCAAAGTGATGAACAACACCATTCTTGTTCTCAATTTCAGTGAATCAAACAAATGATTGAGAGGAGAGTTCTTCATTTAGGGTTGGGAATAATTGGGGTGGATTAATACACCCACTCATAAGAACCACCCAGATTGGGTGTTTTTAACATTTCTCATCCAATACAAAACTAGTTACCCCTTAACCATAGATGGCTTCCTTTTATCATTCTTCCAAAAGCAAGTTGCCCCTTAGCATGTGGCTGAGCTCTAAATAATGTTCTCCCATGAAATAACCTTTCTGCCCTTTTTGCTCAAATTGATTGATTTCTTCCTCTTTTCCTCCGTGCGACTCCAGAGTACCTATGAAACTCAAAAACGAACATAAGATACATAATTCACACGAAAAATAGCAAAGAAAGCATAAATACTAGATAATAAATACGGTGTATTCTACACCTTATCACTTTCTTGTTAAATGACCTTTTTTACCTTTCAACTCAAATTCAATGATTTCCTCTCCTTTTCTTCCGTATGACTCCAAAGCACCTAATAAACTCAAATTCACACATAAGATACATAATTTACATGAAAACTCGCAAAGAAAGCATAAATACTAGATATAATATAAGGTGTTTTAGACACCTATCATATTCCACCACACTTAGACTTTGCTAGTCCTCGAGCAAATCAAACAAAACAATTCTAAAATACAACAACTCCGTGACGTCGAGAAAACGGTTAATTTTAGCATAAATAACAAGCCTTTAAGCCCCTAGGTGTCCCTAGTGGACGATTTATAGTCTCGTGAAGGTTTACTAGAGATTTACCTACAAAACCTATATTTCCAAATCCGTCTATTTGTGACAAATCAATGAACGAATCAAAAATGACTATAGGAGGAGGTACCTTGCAAATTCAATTCATATATTAGTAAATAAACTCTAATTAGATAGTCGAACAAGCCACAATACTCGGAAACTAACAAACCACAATCACAGTGAAAAGATTAAGAAGATGGATATAAATGTAGATGTTGGCGAATGTTCACAAGTGATCGATGTTTCCCATATCTGTCTGAAGGTCACTTCCAAGATAAACCTATGCCTATTAGATTGAGCTACTGGTTTGAATTCTACATCAACTCACTAGCATATACAAGGGAACCAGGAGTGACTTTATTCAACCAATATAATACTTTTCCTTCTTTTTCTTTTCTTGTTCACTTTTTTTCACTTTTTTTTTAGACAACATGATTAGATCTTTTGGATCCAAGCGCATGCTTCTTGTCAGCAAGTACATAATAGCTGCCTTGGATCCTGTATTCCACGCTTGTTTAGGAGACGGAGACAGGGACTACGTTTCACACATACTGCTATTCCCAAGTGTCATTTTATTCGGTTTGGTCTAATTGGTCGGTCTTTTTTTCTTTTTCTTTTTTTGTTTTTCTAGTAACTCAATCACTCTATTTCATCCTAGCAGTAATAACACGTCGATGTTTAGTGACCCACCAAAACACTTAGAGAACAATAGATAAATATGGAAAAATAAAAATAGAATGCGATATGGTGATATTCCGAGATATGGTAACAACTATCATATTATTTGTGATTTCTGAGCTATGTTCGTCCCCTTTATAGTTAATTGGTTCCTCAACTCCTGCATTCAAAATGGTTCCATCCACTAATGGTGTCATCCTAAAGGCACAAGTTTCTAGATTTTGAAGTTCAAAAAGCACAATTTTTTTTCTTATACAAACATATAAATGCTCCCCCATACTTAAACTTCACATTGTCCTCAATGTGTAAAACCGAAAGTTCTGAATTCTGACATAACAGCAGATAAAACGCAAAAACTGTGCAAATTGGTAAGTAATTTGGAAAAACTCCATTTCACAAAAGTTGTTCACCTACATGTTTTCTACACAGTTTCAAAATTTCACAGTTTTTTGATAAACGGTCTGACAGTTATTGTCTCTAGACTGAACTACGCGCAGTATGAAATTTTCTGACGAAAAGGTATTCATCATAATTCTCTTCTAAGATAGATTATGGACTTAATGAAATTAAACATGGGGATGCAAATATGAAAACAATAAAAAATAAATAAACAAAAATAAATTAAAAAGCAAAAGTATAAGAGATACAAAACCGGTGGGTTGCCTCCCACTAAGCGCTTGTTTTAAAGTCGACGGCTCGACTTAGTTTCTTGAAAGATTCATTCCCCATATATTAGCAATCTGAAAATTTGGGGATCCACCCATAGCACCTGTTTTGCAAAAAATAGCTCCATACAAATATTAGTAATATAAAATAGAAACGAAGCTATTAACCTATAAAAGTTTCCCCCACACTTATTCTTGTCCACACTTGGAAGTGTATAAAGAATATAGAAATCAGGGACTTCCACGGTTTCTTGTTCCAAAACCTGCATAGTATGAGAATAAATTTTCTCTAATGGAGGAAATAGAGAAACAAAGTCATTCAACAATGTTTTCGAAGCACATATATTCAAACCAATAAGAGGTAAAGGAGAAGAGTTAATATGCAAAGGGTTAGACAAACCTCGCACAATCTCTTGTAGCACGGAATCATATTCATCCTTGAAAAATTCAAGTGAACTATTCACCTCTTGTATATCATGGTCCTCTATCAAACCTTGCAACCATTCTTCATCCGTTTATGCCTTAACCAAAGTCTCGACATAAACATCATCATTACAATCATATGCAAGCTCAATTGGGTCTTCCATAATATTGGTCATAATGGTCACATTCTCAACATACTCCTCTTCATAAGACTCAAACCATGTTGCAAAATTCTAAAAAACATTAGTTTCATCATCCTCATGTACCTTTTGAATAGGTGCTTGATCATTATAAAGATCAAGAGTTGAGTCAACTACACTAATGTCATCAAATATCTCCAAAGGTTGGTCCTTTTCAACACAATCACCATCGTCTTCATCTTCAGACTCACCATAATCAGAATCGTCGTCGGTTTCCCAACCTTTA
This sequence comes from Papaver bracteatum, assembly GCA_023529315.1. Classification (NCBI taxonomy): domain Eukaryota; kingdom Viridiplantae; phylum Streptophyta; class Magnoliopsida; order Ranunculales; family Papaveraceae; genus Papaver; species Papaver bracteatum. The sequence goes on from JAJJWX010000157.1 coordinate 21,641, forward strand.
TCACGACGTCGTTTAAGTTCCATATGAATGGTCCTACTAATTTCATCGACAAGCTCTTCCGAGTATCCATCGTCTTCCAACTTGTATAATTTCTGCGCAAGTTTTCTAACGTTCACACGCTTACCACCATTAGCTACAATATGTTCTCTTTCCCATGACTCTTCCCTTTGAATGGGTGAATGATCATAACTACGATCCGGAGTCGGGTAAGAAGGCATATTCCAGAAATTGGTTTGTGCGACGTTCTCTCTATTACGGTCAAGTTGGTCTAGCCTTTGTTGCATATCTTGCAATCCATGCATAATCTGCATACAACTCGAATAAAGCCAATTAGAAGTAGAATTATCCCACCTAGGTGCTTGACTTACATACCCACTACAAGGTTGTTGTTGGTATGTATGAAAATCACCATAAGGTTCTCTAGGATATGCATCATAGCCAATAAATTGGTTTTGATTGCATTCCATAGATGGTGGGAAATTATCATAGTGTTGAGGAGGTTGAAAACCGTATCCATTGCTCCAATATGATCCTTCCATAGAATTGGTACCTGAAACAAGAGTTCTCAAAACTATGTCAAAACCAGAAAATAAGAAAAACTAAAAACAAAACAAAAAACAAAAATAAGAAACCAAAAACAAGTGACAACCGTTGCCTCCCCGGCAACGGCGCCAAAATTTGGTCGGTTGTCAGCCGACCCAAATATAAATTACACTTTCTTACTACTCAAAATATAAATATAGAAAGGGCAAGAAAGGATCGATCCCACAGAGAGGTCTAGGTTGTCTCGTTGTTTCGGTTCCTTATATAAAACACCGGGTATTTTTCTAATTTTTATATACTAAAATAAAATAAAAGCAAAACAATAAAAAGTAAACACGCAAATCAAGGTAATGAGAATATTGGTTAAGGATTCATCTTCATTCACAAATATGTTTTCTTCACAATAACTAGAATTGATATTTTAATCTCAACTTTTATCAAAAGCCCTAGAATATCTTGATCGCAAGAATATCCCGCTAATATCCTTTTGTCATCAACAAACACATTAAAAGATGCGAGTATGAATTCTATCTAAGAGAACAACCTAACGTGTAAAAGCATTAATCAAGTTTAATTCCCTAGATGCATTAAGTTCTATGAAATCAGGCCAATCAAAGCAATCAAACGTGGAAAACACACTAATCCAATTTAACAAAGGTTATGGTTCACATATGATTATAAGGATGCATCACTACAAGCTATAACCATATTCATGCTACTTGTAATCAGGAATCTATCACTTTTACGTATAACAAACCCTAATCTAGCAATAGAGATGAACACAAACTCAACCGATTCGTGACTCGATCAAACAAGCATTCAATTCATGTAACAATATAAACAGTGAATCATAAACGATAAAGTATGGAGACAAAACTAATTTATCATATTAAAAACCATATTATGTGAAATCCAATTATTCCATAACCAATAATAAACTTAAGTACTCATGTTAATGGAGTTCATAACAAGAAGAAAGAGAAACCCTAGCATGTTGCAAAACCCTAGAAACAAAAGTAGAAGAAGAAATATATATGATTTAGAGAAAAGTCTTCTCTTTTATATGTTTCTCAATTTCCATAAAGGATACTCCTTCCAAAATTAGGTTTTATCTTCAAAGTCCATTAGTTAGAAGTCCACCAAGCCCACAAGAGAGAGAAACCCGTGCAGAAAATATGTCCCAAAAACGCTCGCCGGAAAATGGCCGGAATCCGGTCACCGGAAATTGTAGCCGCCAACCACCTGAAAATGCACCTCAAACGATGGAATATTCTGTCACGATTCTGTTAGAGTTAACCGTTGACTTAACGGTCTTTTGTTAGTCAACTTGGTCAAAGGAGATGAGTTGGAACCGAGTCAGCTGGCTAACTCGGCTGACTATTCTTGGCTCAGGCCAAATGCTGCTGCACTGCCTCATTTCCAGCCATGATGGCTATCTAGCTCCACCTTCTTGTCCACCAGTTCAATTCTAACCATTATCAACACCCTGCTGCTCTTGCATTCACCAGCTGTGACTGTACCATAACTCCATCAATGTCTAGCTATTCTCACCAACCCTGCAACACCAACACCAACATTTCTACAAGCCATTGTTACCACTTTCTCACCAAGCCAATTCACCTGCAATTCCCATGTTCTGCACCAAGCTTAATACCGCCACCAACATCATCGTCTCAGCCGCACACCCATTGCATAAACAATATCTCAAGAAAACTTCAACCGTGACTCACAACTCCACCTCAGTGGCACTAGCACCACCTTCTCTTGCTTATTTTTCCCAGCACAGACCCTAAGCCTTACCATTCTTATACTTCTCCTCCATCTTTACAGCACCAACACCACCGCAGCTGCAATTACAATGCCACCAACTCCTAAAACATCCCTTGCACCAGAGCCACACCAACTGCAATACTGTCGCCTTATCTGTAACAACCAAATCTCCATTTCCTCCAATCCCTTGACAATTACCATAAGCACAAGCAGCTCCATCCCATAACACCTTGTTCTTCAGCTCTTTGGCAGCACCACAACTGCGACTTCAACTTAAAACCAACACAAACTCCACGGCAACATCTCCAACTCTTTTCAACTGAAATCACCACCTTTTCAACTAGCTTGCTTAAACCTGTCACTTCCAGACATCACTAGATAGTAAATTGCAGCTCAACTCCCCCATCATTCCATTCCTTGCTACAATCTCACATATTATCTTGTCAAAACCATGTAAGCCTTCACCTGCAAAACTACTTCCTCCTTTAATTCCTTCATCACAAACCCTTGTAACCATCCAACACCAACTCTAATATCTCTGCTTCTTATGCTTCTTCATCTCCTAACTCAACAGAAACACGTTTAAATAAACCACAAAGCAAATTATTCTCCCTGGCAGCAAAACCACAGTTCAGTCCTTGAGCTCAACATCAACCCAAATTCCATCGGGACAGCATCATTATCTTGTGGCTACACACAGCTCCATAATCTCCCTAAATTGCTTCTTGGTTCAATTCCAGAAACCCCTCTCCGATTCCAAGCTTCTACTTATCTCAAACACAGATTCAAACTGACAGAAGCAGCTCTATCTCTGAAATTCACATAAAACTCATTTCTAATTTCTTCTTCATCTTCCATTTCTAGAGATCGACGGTAACATTAACTCTAATCCAGCTCCTGTGTTCTTCATCTCACGAATCCATAAACAGAAACAAAATCCTCCTTCTCGGTCTAAACCCTTCATAGCATCAAACCAATCCATGTTACTCTCTGCTTCTGTGAATCTCAAAAAACCAACATCAACCCTCCACCATCTTATCATTTTTATCTCAATTTCACAGCAGTCTCAACTTCTTTTCTCAATTTCAGGTGTAAGAGCGAATGAATGTTAGAAACTCAATTTTAGGGTTATAAAAAATGGGAAAGTTATTTGCACCCCGCTGTGCATAGATATGGCCACCCAATGGTGTCCCTTAACCTCAGCTGGCTATTTTTAGTATTCCTCCAAAGAGTTTCCCCTTAACCGTAGCCAAGTGCTTTCTTGTTAAATGACCTTTTTGCCCTTTCAACTCAAATTCAATGATTTCCTCTTCTTTTCTTCCGTATGACTCCAAAACACCTAATAAACTCAAATTCACACATAAGATACATAATTTACATGAAAACTCGTAAAGAAAGCATAAATACTAGATATAATATAAGGTGTTTTAGACACCTATCAAACAGCAAGATCCTTCTCGTCAATAAGATCACTATTCCTTTTCCTTAATCTATTTATTTCTTCTTTTGAATCAAGGTAAAGACGTTTAAACCTGTTGGTTAAGTTTAAATTGGATCTATGCTCTATTTTTGAGAGGGTAAACTTGGATTTAAGTTCTTCAAAGGAGAGAGATCTAATTTGATCATCTGAGAAGTTACTTAGAGAACTATTAAGGCAAGCAAGAAGAGTATTATCATCTATAGGTTCAGGGAAAGATTGGAGGAATGTTGCCTCATCAGTAAGACCATAAATATCTTCAAAATGGTTGCTTAAATAAGCTACAATAGGGTGAGAAGAATTAAGAAAGAAAGAAAATAGATTATACCATATAATATTTGATGAGCTTTATCAAGATCAGCGAACTTCTGCTTGTCAATTTGAGGCATCAGTTTCCAATTGCTTATTTTTTCTGCGAAGATCAGCAACTTCCGCCTCCAGTTTTTCTTTCTCCTGGCGAAGGTTATTAACTTTTTCTTCTTGAATAATACGTCTAGTGTCCAAATCAGAAGCAACAGCAAAAGAAGCTCTTCCAACCTGCGAAAGAAGAATATAAATTGAGATCTAGAGATGAAAAAAATAAATAAACAAACTCAATAAATGAAAACTTACCAAAGAACCAAGAGAATTCAAGATATTGGGAGTCAGCGATCTTGAGATTCCTTGGAGAGAATCATTATCCACCAGAATAGGGGCATCGCAAACTTTAGCGAGAGATTGGGATGTTTTATCAATAATTTCATCCTCGTCATTAGAAGTTATGTTGTGGGAAATATCGCTAAAAATTCTGGACAAATGAGTCATTGAAGAATCCGAAGAAGAAGAATTTTTTATTGAAGGAAAACCGCTAACATTAAAACCCTCGTCATTATTATATTTATCAAGATCAGCACTTGGAATTTCTGGAACTGGTTGGGGAGTTGAAGAAGAAGTAGGTTGAGTTTTCCTTCTCTTTGGTGGAGGATCGCTAGATTCTTCATTGCGAGGGGCAGAAAACTTTCCCCTGGAAGAAGCAGCAAATTTATCTTTTGAAGATTTCTCGGATTTCTCTTTTGAAGATTTCTCCTTGGTTTTTGCGGGTATTAATGGTTATAATTCTTCGATATCCTGCGAGCACAAATGAAGATAAGAAATAGGGGCAACAATATATTGTTAAAATTTATGAAGAAATATTTCTTACTTCATCCGTGAAAGATTTCAAAGCCAAGAAGGTGCTAGGTTTCCTAAGAGATTGGTAGCTGAGTTTCATTCTATCAATCTGAAAAAGATCAAAATAGTTAGCGAGAATATAAAGAAGACAGTAAATGATTATAATGTAAAAGATTGAGAGAATATACTTCTTTAGATCTCTCAGGCCAATTAAAGACCCAAGGTTGATATTCTGCAAGACTCATGGGAAGTTCGCGAGAACCAGAAATATAAGGACCCTCGAGACACAATGGAAAGATAAACCACTTATCATCACTAGAATGGCGAGGGCCATGGTTAGTCTTCGTGTGAAAATCAATATCTAGCATGAGAGCTTCGTCGACAGTGAGTTCTTCAGGCGAACACCCCAGCAAGTGTTATCCCTCTTCATAGGGAGTATCTTGTAATTTCTGAAAAAAATTTCTACAGTGTAATCTGCAGAGTTAATTGGAATATGTTTGTAAAGAGGATTTTGAGCATCTTCAGAATAGCGTGATCCTTTACCAGCACCATGAGAAGCATATTCAAGTAACAACCTAATGCAATCTCCACCTAGTTGATATATTGCTCGCGAGAACCTCATGTCAGATATTATTTGGTAGAATAATGGAAGTTCTGGGTCATAGAGAGGAAGGGGAAGACCATCTTCAAGTTTCCCTAGTGATACTATGATTTTTTGGCGAGAACATTGATCATCAGTGAATAATTTAAGAGAGAGTTCAGATTTAGAGTCCTGATTCGGGATTAAAGACAAGTTAAAACATTTGATTTTGAGTTTCTTGTGCATTTCATTGAAGGCCTTCAAGTTTTTTCTACCAGCAACAACCATTTTTGAGTATGGGAATGAAAGAAAAGGTTGAAAAGAAGAAAGAAATCACAGCAGCGCAATTCGCGGAAGAACAGTAAAATTTGCAGAGAGGGAACAGAGAGAAAGAAGAAGAAAGTAAAAGAGAAAAAGGAAAGGAATGAGAAGAGTATTTATAGAAAAAGAAATTTCTCGAAGAAGATGAGGGTAATTAATGCAAAGAAGATACGTGGGTGGTTAGATCGCAGCGGTTAGAGGAGATGTGTCAAAAGTTCATTGGAAGAAAGAATTCGTGAAAACAGCTGGCGAAGGACATAGAAATGTGTCAGAACGGGGAAGTCAGAAAAGATAAGCAATTATGGAATTTTAAGTTCTCATGATCTTCTCTTCTTCGCAGAAAAGACATGAGAAGAGGCAAGATGTAGGACCAGAATATCGGCACAACGATATTCTCGCGATGGAAACAACACTTCTGCGAGAAACCCAAACATTTCTACAAGTATTAATAACACTTTGAAGAGAACGTCGCAAGATTCTTCAATGACATTTGGCGAGTGTCACAAAAGAGTAATATAACAATTAATGACCGAAAATATATGAGAAGAATAAGTCTGCTTCACGATGGTTACAAAGTTGGTGAAGATGAGGACTAAAGTTATGGCGATGAGATCGCAGAGTAAATCCGAATTAAGGGGAAATCTTAGCCGTCTTCCACTATGTATTTTCCTATATAAAGGGTTCGACTAAATCCAGAAGTGGATGATGTACTTTTGAGAGTTGAGAAAGTTTTGAGGAGAGAGAAACTCCAGAAAGAAAGTTGTATTTCTGAGTTTTGATATTTCTTGTAAATCTTCCTGAAAGTGAATTAATAAAAGTGTTGTTGTTCATCCACAATTATGACTTAATTTTCATAGATTATTGACAAGGGTGTAGTGTGGGAAATCCTGCAACTACAAATATGTCTTAATTACACTAAATTCTTATCAAGGGTGTAGTGTAGGATTTCCTGCAAATACAACTACAGTAGAAGGGGAAGAAACTTCGTCCATAGTAATTTCAGGAGTACCATCTATAATAGTTGAGGCAGGAATATTTCTCGCAAGGTTCTCGCAGACAGAAGTTATGGGTTCAGTTTGCGAGGCTGTAGGAATAGAACTGACATAAGATAATTGGGGAAGGGGAACAGTGAAATTAACAGCTTTAATTCAGCGAGATTTCTTGTGAAGAGCAACATTCTCGTCACCCTGCGAATAACAATCTAGATAAGAAACAGAGGCAACAATATTTTTATTAAGAAAACAAATGTTTCTTACTACCTTTTGATTCGCAGGCTTCCTCTTATTTTCAAAAGGTTGTTGCTCTGGATTTCTGGAAGGATTAGTGTTTTGGACTACAATTTTGATATTAGGGATGGTTCCGCTGAAACAAATACGCAGTATGGGAGTTACATAAAATAAAAATAGATCAAATAAATCTTGATGAACATAATCTAAATACGCAAGAGAAGAACAGATACCTTGATGACTCCATGAAAGCAGTAGCAGATGAATCTTTAGAAGAAGAAAGTTGCAGACAAAGAAAAACAAACAAACGAATAAGATAGAGAAATAAAAGAAGAAAATTGTTTTTGTACCAAATTCTACCTTTTATAGACAAAAGAAGGTGACCTGTTGAGGAAAGACGTGCCAGTAAAAAGAAGGATTTTAGACACGTGTAGGCGGTTACACTAAATTTATGAAACTTTGTTGAGAGGAGAATATGGAAAGATAGAAAGTTGCGGCATTCTGAAGAGTTGGTGATTCTCATATCTTTCCCACTTCGCGGAGAAGACATGAGAAGAGGCAAGATGTAGGATCAGAATATCACCACAGCAATATTCTTGCGAAAGTTTATTAACAACATTTCTGCAAGCTTCTCAACAACCTTCCGCGAGCGTCGTAGAATAACTCAAGGAGTGTTTCAAAGAATGATGTAATGATGGAAGTATAAAAAACACGATAAGAGCATGACGATACTGTGAAGAATACATCATCTGCGAGAGTTAGCATTATAATTGCCGCGAGAGCGTCGCGAGTCAGATATAAAATTAAAGGATAACTAAGTTGTCATCAACTATGTACTTACCCTATATAAAGAGAGCCAATAGACTGAGAAGAGAGAGATCAATTTTGGAGTGTTGAGAAAGTCTTGAGGAGAGAGAAAGTTCTTGTAAGCGGTTGTATCATTGATTTCTTCCATTTCTTGTAACAGTTCTAAGAATTAATCAATAAAAGTGTTGTTCTTAATCTTCAGATATGTGTTGATCATGGTGAATTCTTATATGGGGTGTAGTGTAGGAATTCCTGCAACTACAAGGTATGTAAGATTTTATATTCTTTGAAGAAGTTAGTTTCCAAAGATAAGACAAGACCACTAAAAAAAGAGTATGGTCTAAACATTTTGATAGACAAGGTTCTATGAATTCCTTTCAAAAAGGTTATGGTGGAAAGATTGTTGTTCACAACAGCACAACTTGATTGTGTTGTTTTGGTGTATCTTGTCTCATGTGCATGATCAAAAGAGACAAGATTGTGCACACCTCAGGCTTTAGGAAAATAAAAAACAATATATTGCTTTTTCTTAGCTTTTGCTGTGTTTTGCAAATTTGGAATTCTTTCATATCTAATTGATATTGGAAGGGACTTCCCTGTTTATTCAATAAAGAAGGGTTATTCTCGACAATTCTACTCTCTTTAGGGTTGTGAATTGTGTGTGCGTGAACCCGTGTGGTTAAAGGTTCTGTAACCTACATTCCTTTTCCTTCTCTGAAACTCTCTTTATCTTAAGAATGCTTGTTGAGCTTAAATTGTGATTTCCTCTCACAAACCCATACACGTATGGATATTCCAAGCATCATGCCTTCTGATGGAAAAGATGTTAATATGATTGTTAATCCATCAATCATGAAGGAAAAAGATAATTCTCCGTTACCTCCAACTTTGAAAATAAAAAGAAGGAATGTGAGGAAGCCAAGAGTTGTTCCTTTAAATTCTCAAAAAAAAATTGTTGTTCTTGAAGAGTTGAAGGAAACAAGGAAGGAAATTTAACAAATAAAGGCTATTTTTATGAGAACTCTTGAAATTCAGAAGGCACTAGTTCGACATCATCATCCTAAAAGGTTTTTTGGAATTGACTCCTATCTTCACGAACCCTATGTATGTATGGATGTTGACCACAAGGAGTTCGGGGACGATAAAGAATTCTTTAGAGGTCTCAATGTCTAGGAAATTTCTTATGAGAATTTATTTCATGTGTTTTATAAGGATTACTAGGGTTTGGAATATCCATTATTGTGAGTACACATAGCTATTCCCAAAGTTTTCATCTTCAATGTTTTTAAATTTATTTATTTAAATTCTAAGCTGTTTGGAAGATGATTTTTTTTGCAATTTTAATCTTTATGATTTTATATATTGCAAATTGTTATGGGATATTTTGTTTACATCCGTGAACCTGTGACCAAGGTATTGAAAGCGTGAAGCGTTTTTTATTTTTACGAAGCGATGTGTATGTTGAAGCGTGAAGCGTCGCTTCATGATTGATGTTTGAAGCGGATTTTTTCCTATAAATAATAGTAGTTTGTTATTAATAATTTAATATTTAGGACGATAATAATTGCTTAAATATAATATAAGTCCAGTCAATTTCAAAAACAGTAGCGTGGCACACTGGTTCATTTTAGTTTAAGTCGGAGGTTCAAAACCCCCCTAAAAATGACTTGACTAAGTCAAAAAGCGCATCAATTAAAGGGATCTTCCACTTCATGGTAGATTCACTTCGAAGCGAATTAGAAAAATATGAAGCGAAGCGTACAAAACGTAGCGTGAAGCAGCGCTTCATGGTAGATTCGCTTCATAACTACGTTTCGAAGCGAATTAGAAAAATCTAGAGCGAAGCGTATGAAGCGTAGCGTGAAGCGGCGCTTTTAAAAACCATGCCTGTGACTATCCCATACTTGTTCAAAAGTTATCTCTATTATATGTCAGTATGAAAGTATTGATTAAAGATATAATGAACTTTTGACAACAAAAGTTAAGCCTTTCATGTCATTATGCAAATATTTATGGAAGAAAGAATAAAACTTTTGTTTACAAGGATTAAGTCTATTATATGTCATTGTGCAAATAGTGATGAAAAATAGAAAGAATCCTTGTTTATTCCGTATTGGTCTATCTCCGATCTACATTTTTGTGCATATATTGTGTTGTTCCGTAAGTTCTCTTATGTTGAGCATGGCCAATTGAATTGGTCATTTTTGTGGCCAATTCAATTGTGATTTTTGGATACAAATTCATGTTCTCATGTGATTTGATTAGGTCCAAATAAATCCTTCTTTTTTTGTAAAAGAAAGGTCGCCTTTGTTGTTGAAAAAGCAGGGGTCTAACAACCTCACCCAATATTTCGATTAGCAATCTGTATGGACAAACTCCAATATACTTTCTAGAGAATCAACTAGACAGTCAGACTCAACCTAGATAAAAGTATATCAAAGAGTTTATATCTCTATCTCTCGATTTAAATCTTACTCAAGCAAACTGCGTGTCTCAATTTAAATACAAGGGAGATAAACTTGGTTGGTACCAAAGACTAATATCCAAGTGTCAATTAATTTAAATCAACAACCAAAAGGTCGGATATTCTAATTGATTGAACTACGCACAACCTGTATTATTTCAATTATATAACAAATATAATGCAGAAAAGAAATAACACAGACACCAGAATTTTGTTAATGAGGAAACCGTAAATACAGAAAAACCCCGGGACCTAGTTTAGATTAAACATACACTATATTAAGCCATTATAGACACTAGCCTACTCCAAGCTAACTTCGGTCTGGACTGTAGTTGAACCCCAATCAATCTCACACTGATCCAAGGTACAATTATGCTCCTACGCCTATGATCCCAGCAGGATACTACGTACTTGATTCCCTTAGATTATCTCACCCACAACTAAGATTTGCTATGACCCAAAGTCGAAGACTTTAATAAACCAATCTGTATCACACTGAAATTTTTATTGTAATAGATAAATTCGTCTCCCACGAATATACCAACGAGTTTTGTTCCGTATTTTGATAAATCAAGGTGAACAGGAACCAATTGATAAAACCAGACTTATATTCCTGAAGAGAAGCTCAGCTTTATAAATCACCTCACAATAATCTTAATCGACGCGACAAAAATATATATTGTGGAATCACAAACGATGTGACGAAGATGTTTTTGACTACTTTTATATCTTACCTATAGGATATAGAAATCTCTTGCCAATTATTACAATTATACTCGTATGATAGAAACAACAAGATCAAATCACACAACTATGATAAAAGTAGTATCGGTCTAGCTTCACAATCCTAATGAAGTCTTTAAGTCGTTAACCTGGTTTAGAAGAAAACACCAAAGGTTAAAGGAGAATCGACTTTATCTTAGCACAACTAGTATCACATAGAATGTGTGGAGATTAGGTTTTGCAGTTGCTAGAGTTCTCCTTTATATAGTTTTTCAAATCAGGGTTTGCAATCAATGTTAGCTTAGTAACAAAGCATTCAATATTCACCGTTAGATGAAAACCTGATTAGATTCAAGCTAATATTTATCAACCGTTAAATCGAAAACATACCTTGTTATACACATATGAAATGCACGTTTGTATGCTTGTGAAAACCGTACCCAAACTTGTACATTAGTTGTGTTAGAGCATTGCTCGGTCGAATTCGCAGGCGTTTCTATCTCAAGCATGTTTGTCAATATTAGTAATCAAAACTATAAAGTCTTGATTTCTAGTCTACTATAGCTAAGGTCTCGGACTAGGATAGAAAGTGTAGTTGAGCTCAAGAACTCCATGGCAATCATCATACAAGACAAAGGACTACTCAAGGAACTAGTGGATCTTCATCGACTAAAAGGTATGTGGATACTTGAACTTATCTATCACTCAAAAGTCTATCTACTCTATCTCCTATCTTGAGACAAAAGTTGTATTACTATATAGACTAATAATATACACATGTGACATTTCGAGCTGAGTATATCTCGCTTATCTATTTCTCGAAATATGTGTTGGTAAAGCTTTCGCTTTAGCCAAGTTCATCTTTGCATAGTGACGAAAGTCATGTTCTGTTTCAATCACTTTGGAAATTGCTCTGACGAAAACTAGTTTATGAATAACAACTATATGACGTCCCCTGAGAATGTTTCAATGGTTAAAATGAGATTTTAGACAATATAACCATTGTGGGATATAAACATTTTTGTGGTAACACATATATGTATAAGTCCTTATCACTTGGCCGAAATTTGCAAACTTTGCTGATCAAGTGAAAACCGAAACTTGAGCAGTCAACCCAGTCCGCGAACGTGCGTAGTTCTCGAACCCGAGAATTTATGCTATAGTTGTAGCTCGATTTCAGTTCGCGAACTGATGGAAGTTCTCGAACCCGAGAATTTCTGTTGGAGTTTGTGAACTCCAACCGGTTAACTTGAGTCCATGAACCCAGTCCGCGAACTTGAGTGGTTATGTCTAAAAATGATGTTCGTGAACTTATCTAAATTATCTAAGGAATGCTATTTCAAACCGTGGCTTTATAGTTCATGAATCAATTTGAGTGAATCACATCATTTTTGCTTCAATTGTGTCTTGTATAGTACATAAGATCTCATAACAATTGAACAAATATCTAACTAGTTCATTTGAGTCATTTGGACTAGTTATGGTGAAGAAAAATATGGTTGACATGTAAGTTTTCATTTGGCTAATCATTTGGTTGACTAATATTGAACCAAAAATTGTACACGTTTGGGTACGGTTACACAAACCCAAAATCGTCAAGTACATGTGTGTATGGAAAGCTAAGTTTTCAATTTAACAGTTGAGAGATATTAGCTTGTATCTAATTAGGTTTTCATCTAACGGTGAATATTGAATGCTTTGTTACTAAGCTAACATTGATTGCAAACCCTAATTTGAAAGACTATATAAGGAAGAACTCTAGCAACTGGGAAACCAAATACCCACACATTCTGTGTGATACTAGTTTGATAAATCTAGAGTCGATTCTCCTTTAAACTTTGGTTTTCTTCTTCTAAAACCAGGTTAATGACTTAAAGACTTCATTGGGATTGTGAAGCCAGACCGATACTACTTTTCTTGTAGTTGTGTGATCTGATCTTGCTATTTCTATCGTACGAGTACAATTGTAATAATTGTCTTGAGATTTATATCTATGATAGGCAGGGTATAAAAGTAATCACAAACATCTTCGTCTCATCGTTTGTGATTCCACAATATCTTTTTTCACTACGTCGATTAAGACTATTGTGAGGTGATTGATAAAATTGAGCTGTTCTTCGAGAATGTAAGTCTGGTTTTATTGATTGGTTCTTGTTCACCTTGATTTATCAAAAGATGGAACAAAACTCATAGGTTTATTCGTGGGAGACGGATTTATCTATCTTGTAGACTTTTCTGTGTGAGACAGATTTGTTTGCTAAAGTCTTCGACTTTGGGTCGTAGCAACTCTTGGTTGTGGGTGAGATCAGCTAAGGGGAATCAAGTGCACAGTATCCTGCTGGGATCAGAGGCGTATGAGCATAATTGTACCTTAGATCAGTGTGAGATTGATTGGGGTTCAACTACAGTCCAGACCGAAGTTAATTTGGAGTAGGCTAGTTTCTGTAGCGTCTTAATATAGTGTATGTTTAATCTGGACTAGGTGTCGGGGTTTTTCTGCATTTGCGGTTTCCTCATTAACAAAATTCTGGTATCTGTGTTATTTCTTTTCTGCATTATATTTTGTTATATAATTGAAATAATACAGGTTGTGCGTTGTTTAATCAATTAGAATATCCGACCTTATTGGTTGTTGATTTAAATTGATTGACACTTGGGTATTGGTATTTGGCACCATCCAAGTTATCTCTCTTTGATTAGACTCGCGAATCACATTTGCTTGAGTAAATCAAATTGAGAGATTGAGATAATAACTCCGTGAGTATTTTCTATTGATTGAGTCTAGTTGATTCTCTAGAAAACAACTCGGAGTTATCCATACAGATTGCTAATCAAAATATTGGGTGAGGTTGTTAGACCCCCGCTTTTTTAATTGGTATCAGAGCAGGCAAACATGTTCAAGACCTCATAAGTTTGTGTTTGTAAGCGATCTAACTCTATGGACAGAGGCGCTATCTCAATAAACATACCACCAGTCTTCGATGGCACTAATTACTTACGATGGAAAATTGTTATGCGCGATTTTCTTCAAGCACTTGATTTCCAATCATGTGTATATGTTGTTAATGGCTATGATGCTCCCGTTGAGGAAGTTGGAGGTGTAAATGTTCCAAAGAATATTGCTGAATACACTCCTGCAGAAATTCTTGTTGTAAAGCAAAACTCCGACGGTTTGAATACAATTATACATGCCATTACCCCAAATATTCAGCACTATGTGTCTAATTGCACTAAGTCGCAAGAAGCTTGGGATATCTTAGCAACCGTATTTGAAGGAAACACCAATGAAAAGGAAGCTAGGCTTCAAAACCTTAGTTCCGATTGGGTAAGACTATTTCTGAAAAGGACATTGTGGTGAAAATTCTTAGATCACTGCCATCTAGATACGATGCTAAGAAGCATGCCATCGTTGAGGGAAATAACCTAGATAATCTCTCCAGAAATACGCTGGTTAGAAAGCTTAAGATCTTTGGTCATGAACATTCATCCAAATCTAAGGATGTTGCGTTCAAAGCACTAAAGGACACAAAATTACTTGATAAAAGTAAAAAAGTGTATATCTCTGAAGATGATCATTCTGAGACAAACTCATCAGATGAAGATCTTGACAAATCAGTCTCGATGATCACAAGATAGTTTTGGGATCTTCTATTGAATAGAAGTAAACGGTTCTCCAGAGATAATCCTAAGGCATCAATCAAATCTCATAATTGTGTTCCTTCTAAAAATAGGGATATTGATGAAACTGATGATGAGGATATGCCCCAGTGCTTTAAGTGTAAGGGATTTGGTCATTTTGCAAACGAGTGTCCGAATTGTAGAAAATACACTGGGAATAAAGGTCTTGCAGTAACTCTTGATGAAATATCTGACAGCTATGACTCTAATGAAGATGGGAAATCAAGTGTTTCACTTCTTGGTGAAAATATTGATTTTGATAATTGTAGCAATACACATATCAATTTTGATATTCTTTCAGAATATAATCCAACCATTTTGGAAGAAAAGGTTGACCCTTTTCTTGGAAACTCTGTTTATAATGTTTCAGGATCCACTATGTGCATAGCTGCTTGCATATTTCAGAAGCCTGATTACTATCCAAGTGTGACGTGCTCGTATTGTTCATTAAAAGGTCATGAACTCTCAAAGTGTTATAAGTTCAAACACAAGCAAAGACATGTCAACAAACTTCAACGAAGAGCAAATCATCTAGCAAGAAAGCTTAAACTTGCTCAGAAGACTGCAGAGGTATGTAATATTTTATCTTCGTCTAAGAAGTTAGTTTCCAAGGAAAAACCAAGACCATTTGAAAAGAAAGTATGGTCAAACTATTTTGATAGACAGAAGTCTGTGGATTTTCCACAAGAGGAAATTGGTGGACAAATTGTAGTTCACCACAATGCAACTTGATTATGTTGTTCTTAAAATCTTGTCTCATATTCCTGATCAAAAGAGACAATGATTTTGTACCTCTCAGGCTTTAGGAAAAGTTTTTTTTTTCTCTTTTCTTAGAAGTTTTTTTCTTTTGTCTATCAAACAGAAAAAAGGGTACTATCGACAATTCTACTCTTTTTAGGGATAAGAGTTGATCGTCCACGAACCTATTTTAGGTTTCGAACCCTACATTCTTTTCCTTATCTAAAACCTCTCTTTATCTTAAGACTACTTGTTGAGCTAATTGTGAATTCCTCTCTCAAACACATACGCTTATGGACGCTCCAAGAATGTTGTCTTCTGATGAAAAAGAAGGTAATGTGATTGTTAAGGCATTAATCATGAAGGAAAAATAAAAATCTCCATTGCCTCCAACCTTGAAAAGAAAAAGAAAGAATATGAGGAAGCCAGAAGAGTTGTTCCTTCAAATTCTCAGAAGTTTTCTGATGTTCTTGAAGTGTTGAAGAAGCTGTGAAAGGAGATTCAAAAAATAAAGGCTTTTGTGTATAAGACTCATGAGATTCAGAAGGCCCTGTTTCGACAACATAAACCAATAAGGTTCATCGATATAAACTCCTTTCTTAATGAACCTTATGTTCCCATGGCTGTTTGCGACGAGGAGTTTGGGGACGATAATGAATTCTTCAAAGGTCTTAATGTCTAGTAAATCTTCTATTTTTCTCTTTTGCTTAGAATAATAACTAGTGTTTTGGAATATCCATTATTGTGATTACACATAGCTATATCCAATGTTTTTCATCTTCTTGTTTTTAGATTTATTGGTTTAAATTTTAAACTTGTTTATAAGATGATGGTTGCAGTATTAATCTTTATGGTTTTATATATTGCAATATTTTGATGGGATATGTGTGTTTACATCCGTGAACTTGATTGTCCCATATTTTGTCAAAAGTAAAGTCGTTCGTGAATTGATATGCAAATATTGATAAAAGGATGAATAGACTTTTGACAAACACAAAAGTTAAGCCTATACTATCAATTATTGATGTAAGATAGGTTAAAATCTTTTGTGATTCAAGGATTATGTCTAATGTGTGTCATTGTGCAAATGGTGATGGAAACATAAAATGAATCCTTGTGTTTTCCGCAGTAATTGATCTTCCCTGATCCATTTTTTGTGTATTACTATGAGACTCCGTATTGTGTCTTATGTTGAGAACTAGACAACCAAGTTGATTATTTTTGTGATTAGCTTAGTTGTGTTCCGTAAGGTACTTTACGTCAAGTATATAGAACTAAATCAATCATCTTGTGTGATTATTTAGTTATGACTCCGTAAGTTTTTGTCATGTTTGAGCATGATTGACTGGGTTGGTTATTTTTATGATTAACTTAGTCATTGCTCCATAGATTTTATTATGTGAGTATAAACTATTAAATTGATTACTTGTGATTAGTTTAATTATGTATTCTGGTTAAATTAATTATGAGTTCTCTTGTGAATAATCTAATCGGGTTATTAAGTCTTCATAAGTTTACTTGTGTTGAGCATATTTAGTCAAATTAATCTTGGTTCGCTTTGGTAAATTTGATTGAATATTTCTTGTTGGATTCCAAATTCATACTTGTATAAAATTTGTTGAGACTAAAGCAATCCTTCTTTTCTCTTGAAATTAAGGTCGCTCTTGTTGTTCCTTTTGGAATGACATATTATGGGGGAGAGTTCTTTTGAAGTTGTGCTTAATTGCCAAATATTTATGGGGAGTGTGGTTGTGGAATATTAGAGGGGTTATCTTGCGTCTTTATAAACTCCTTGATGAATGCATTTAGCTTCGGCTTTATGATTGCATCTAAAAAAGATGATACACATTTACTTTTGGTCATGAAATGTCTCTTATGGAAACATCATTAGGATCCCGTTCTTGTACCTTCGCCAATTTTATTGACAAAAAGGGGGAGAATTAATATGTAGTTCACACTACAAATACATATGGTTTTCGGATCATTATGTAAGGGGAGTGGTTTCCATGTGAGATGGAGTATTGACTAAGGGGGAGTGAAGTATCACCATAGTATTCTTCTTGAAGTTGTGATGCAATTTGACTTTGACGCTGTGTAATAATACTAGGACACTATATAACAATGATTGAGAACCGATGCTTTTCTCATTGTTATAGCTACAGATTTTCAACAACGATGATGCTAAACTTATAACCTTTGGGATCATTGGAGTACTTGGAAGAGACGAAGATTTCGAGTATTGTTGAAGATTAGACATGTGGAATAAGATCTATAAAGTTTATTTATGTAGGATCAGAATATCGCCATGACATTATTTCTATGAAATTAACAACACTTCTGCGAGTACTTCTGCAACACTTTGCGAGCATCACAAGATAACTTAAAGAGTGACGTAATAGATGACGATGGGAAAAACACGAGAAGAGCATGATGATCTTGCGAGGATTACAACACCTGCGAGGACTAACAATATAACTGCTGCGATAATACCGCGAGTCAGATCCGAAATTAAAGGACAGTGTAGCTGTCATCCATTATGTAACTACCCTATATAAAGATACCCAGTAGATTCAGAGAAGGGATGAATTTTTGAGCGTGAAGAAAGTTTTGAGGAGAGAGAAAATCCAGGAGAGCTGTTGTATTTTTGATTTCTTCCATTTCTTGTACACATTTCTGAGAGTCAAATAATAATGTGTTGTTTTTAATCTTCAAATATGTGTTGATTATTGTGAATTCTTGTAAAGGGTGTAGTGTAGGTTTTCCTGCAACTACATTTTGGCGCTAGAAACATGGATTGAATTAACGAAAATCATAGAAAAAACGAGGTTGAAGATGAGAATTATTCAAGATTAAGAAGATAATTGAACAAATCGAAGGAAAAATGGTTAAAGCCAAAGAGAATTGTAGGAAATTGGAGTGTGGTATGATAACAAGAACAATGGTCGACAAATTCCATGAAAACATTAAAGGGAGGATACATAAACGAGATTTGGAAGGAAAGAAAATTATTACGGTGGAGAAAATATCACCGTTGAAGGATTGGGAAAAGCAGAAAATCACATTTACAGCAGCAAAAATACCAACAGAAAATTTGAATCATACATCTCCTTTGGTAATTACGGTATCCGTTATACAAATGAAAGAGGGAAAATCAACAAGATCTGCGAAATAATGGGTTGTAAATAGAACTTTGGTGGATGCAGGAAGTTCTGTAGATATAATATTTTATCATGCATTTAAGAAAATGGGATACCAGGATTAAAAAATGTCTTGTTCAACATATCATATTCATGGCTTTGGAATATCTTTAACAAAACCTAAAGGAGAAATAGTGGTACGAATTCCGCTAGGAAAGATTGAAACACAAGTAAAATTATGTGTGGTAGACGTGGAATCGCCGTATAACATGATATTGGGAAGACCATGGATACATGCTGTAGTTGCAAGAAAACCTACACTACACCCTTCACAAGAATTCATAATAATCAACACATATTAGAAGATTAAAAACAACACTTTATTATTTGATTCTCAGAAATGTTTACAAGAAATGGAAGAAATCAAGAATACAACCGCTCTCTTGGATTTTCTCTCTCCTCAAAACTTTCTTAACGCTCCAAAATTCATCTCTCCCCTCCGAATCTACTGAGTCTCTTTATATAGGGTAGTTACATAATGGATGACAACTAAGTTGTCCTTTAATTTCGGATCTGACTTGCGGTATTATCATAGCAGTTATAATGTTTGTTCTCGCAGGTGTTGTAATCCTCGCAGGATCATCATGCTCTTCTCGTGTTTTTTCCATCGTCATCTATTACGTCACTCTTTGAGTCATTCTGCGACACTCGCAGTATGTTGTTGAAGAACTCACAAACGAATTCGCAGGAGAGTTGTAAATCTCGCAAGAATAATTTCATGGCGATATTCTGGTTCTACATCTTGCCTTTTATCATGCCTTTTCTGCGAAGGAGAAAAGATCATGAGAAATAAATTTCCGCAGCTATTCATATTTTCACATTCTTCTATTCTAACACGTTTCTGCATCCTTTGCAAGATGTTTTACACGTATTTTTTCTCCCATTCAATTTCTGACACGTCCTTTTCAACCGCTATGTTTCAACCGTTCACATATTTTCTTCGCATTGAATACATTTATCTTCTCGAGAATCTTTGCCTTCTATAAATACTTCCTTCATTCTTTTCTTTCTTTATTTTTACTTCCTCTTTCTTCTCTCTGTAATTTTACTATTCTTCCTTGAATTTCGGATCTGTTACTGTTGTAATTTTTTCTTTTGATCTTTTATTCTTTCAATCTTCATTCCCACACTAACAAAATGCCTCCAGCTGGTCATAAATATCTGAAAGCCTTTGAGAAAATTTAAAAAGAACTTCATAACAGAGGTTTTACTTTATCTACCATTGCTGATCAAAACCCTAAGGCTGAGCTTTCTGTAAGATTATTTTCTGATCATCCGTGTAATGGCGAGAAAATTATAGTCTCGCTAGGTCAACTTGAAGCTGATCTTCATATTCCTCTCTATAACCCTGAGCTTCCTTTATTCTATGAAATACTCTCATGAGAAGTTCTCGTGGGAGGTATGATAGGTGTCTAGAACACCTAATTTTATATCTAGGATTTATGCTTTCTTTGCGAGTTTTCGTGTGAATTTTGTATCTTATGTTTGCTTTTGAGTTTTATAGGTATTTTGGAGTCATTAAAGCAAAAGAAGAGAAATATGAGCTAAAGGATTTACGTGGAGGACCAGGGCATTGACGGAGGCGAATCTAGCAAGCACACATCTCTTTAAGGCATTGGAAAGAAATATTATGCAAGAAATTCAACGGTCAGTCTTTTAGGACTGACAGCTGAATGGAGAATATTAAGTCTCCCCGTATCCAAGCTGTAGGTGCCCTGAGTAGTCCCAGTTATTACTAAACCCTTAAATTGGGAAAAATTGATCTCTCTCAATCATTTCTGTTCGAACTCAGAGGGGAGTCATGAAAGTGAAGCTGAGAATGGGAAGAACGCGTGATTCTGCCAAGATTAGGTGGTAATCTGGAAAGCAACTATAAATTAAGAATGGGTATGAGTAGAATCAGGGTTGATTGAGATTCATAAGTGGTATGAGTTTATAAATCTATATCTTGAATCTGGGATTAGATGGCAAATGAGAAACACAGATGAAAAGGGGATCTGGTGAGTGATTTTGGTTTGCTGCGAAGAATAAAAGATGGGTTGTCTCAAGATCATTGTGTTGCCGTTGAATAATAAAGATAAGGAATGATGAATTTGTGCATACAGGGTATTTGTAATTACGCCTGACAGAAGAATGATTTAGAAGTTACAGATGGGGTTTGCAGCTACAGTTTACTGTCTGTGAAATAAGAGGAGGTCTAGTAGCTGGTCGACGAAGGCTGAAATACTGGTGCTATGCAGTGGGTATGTGGAGCTGAGAAGCTGAAGGAATGGCACTAAACGAGCTGCTATTGGTACTGATTTAGCATGGCCTAAGATGTTGTTGCGGCATGAATTGAGTGAGCATCAATGTGAGCTGTAAATGGTGCTTGAAATGGTTGTTGGTTGACTGAGAATTGCAGTAGCAAGGAATGAGGGTATTGCAGTGGAGACAAGAGACTGGTGAATTGCGCAACAATTTTGTGGAAAGTATGGAGCTTTAGTTGGTGTTACAACTGGATTTTATGGTTCAAGAGTATTGCAACTGCAATGGCTCAAAGCCGAACTGCAGGGAGTGTGGCAGTAGTATGGCGATGAACTACAGCTGGGGTCAAGTGATGTAACTGTTGTTGCTGTGCAGTTTTGGTGCGAGAACTGGTGATTATTATTTAGGAGGCAATGGGTTCGAAGCGGTTTCATATGGAAATGGAGAAGCTCCAGAAAGTGAAAATAATGAGTTGTTCAGGTACATTGGATGAATTGCAGCTGATCATGGAAATGGTAGACAAGACAAGGATGGAATTGGACAGAGCTGATACATGGGAATGCTGATATTTAAATAGGTCTGGTTCTGGTAATGGCAGGAGTGATAAGCCTTGGTCTCGTGTAGTTATGGCCAAGTACTGAACTTGGATGGACAAGGAAGAGCTGATGTTGTAGCTGTGAGGTTACAGAATGAATGAAGCTGCAGCTACAGTTAAAAATACAGAAAGTTTAGTGGAAATGAGTTGGCTGATAAATACAATGAATGAAGGTTATCGTGGCTTACTGTCGATGTCGAAGGAGCAAAGACTAAACGATTATTGGGAGCTGTTGATGGATGCTGCTATGAGGATTTCAAGCATAAGAGTAGGTGTGGAC